>VMDO01037873.1:0-13973 GCA_007922755.1 Pedetes capensis
GATTGATTTTTTGTTGGATTTCTAGTGTCTTAAGCTGTGTCATTAGGTCATTTATTTGGCTCTTCCTTACTTTATTGATGAAGGCACTTAATGCTATAAACTTCCCTCTTAAAACTGCCTTTGCTGTATCCCATATGTTTTGGTAGGATGTGTTTTCATCATCATTTGATTGTAGGAATTTTTTAAATTCCAATTTGATTTCATCAACAATCCATGGGTCATTCAGCATTGTATTATTCAGTCTCCATGCGTTTGTAAAGTTTCTGGAATTATTCTTGCTCTTGAGCTCCAATTTTATCCCATTGTGATCTGATAAGGGACAGGGGATAATTTCTACTTTTTGTATTTGTTGAGGGAGTTCTTATGGACTAGCATATGATCTATCATAGAAAACGTTCCATGTCGAGCTGAAAAGAATGTGTATTCCTCATCATGTGGATGAAATATTCTGTACATATCTGTGAGATCCAATTGGTTTAGGGTGGAGATTAGATTTGACATTTCTCTGTTGATTTTTCATTTTGATGACCTGTCTCTTGATAAAAGTGGGGTATTGAAGTCTCCCATTATTGTGCATTCTGTTCCAGTAAGGTTCTTTATATTCCATAAGGTTTGTTTTATAAAGCTAGATGTGCCTATGTTTGGGACATAAATATTTAGGAGCGTTATTGATTCTTGATTGATTGTTCCTTGAACTAAAATGTAATGTCCTACTTTGTGTCTTCTAATTAGTTTTGGAATGAAACTAATCTATCTGAAATTAGAATTGCAACACCTGCTTTCTTCCCCCCCACACTAGGTATACATTTTTCCAGCCCTTAACTCTCAGTTTATTCCAGTCTTTGTGAGTTAGATGAGTTTCTTGAATACCACATACTGATGGCTTGTGTTTTTTCATCCAATTAGCCAGTCTCTGTTTCTTAATTGGTGAGTTAAGACCATTTATATTAATAGTGATTATTGAGTAGCATTTATTGTTATATACCCAGTCATTATCTGTTACTGATTTATAAACCATGTTTGCTTTGGTCCTTTCTTGGGTTGCACTCATTTCAGCTAACCAGTTCTTTGATTTCCTTTATAGGGTTGTCTTAACTCTCCTGGATGTGGTAATTGACTTACAATCCTCTCCAGTGCTGGTTTGGTGGTTGCATATCGTTTAAATGCTTCAATGTCATTAAATGTCTTATGTGCTTCATCTATTATCAATGATAATTTTGCTGGATATATTGGTCTTGGTTGGAGGTTGTATGTTTTTGGGTTTTGGGGGGTTTTTTGTTTTGTTTTGTTTGTTTTTGGATTTGAATCACTTGTGTCCATTCCTTTCCAGCTTTCAGTGTTGATATGGAGAAGTCTGCAGTAATTTTAATAGGTTTTGCTTTATAATTAATAAGGGGCTTCTGTCTTGCTGCTTGCAGGATATCTTCCCTGGTCTCTAACGACAGCATGTGAGTGATGACATGTCTCGAGGATGACCTATTTAAATCAGCCTTCAAAGGAGTCCTGAATGTCTCAGTGGTGTATATATCCATTTCCTGTACTATCTTTGGGAAGTTTTCTTTGAGGATATCATTTACTATGTTTTGAAGGCCTCCAGTGGATCTTTCTTCTCCTTCAGGGATGCCCTGAATTCTTAAGTTCATTTTTTCATTCTATCTGAGTTCTCCTGGAAATATTTTTTTAATACCTTTATCATTGATTCCATTTCTGACTGTTTGTATTTAAGTTCATTTATGGCATCTTCAGAATCAGAAATCCTCAGCTCAGATTCATCCAGTCTTGATGAAAAGGATTCTTTTGCAGAATTCAATTCATTTATTTTAGTTTGCATTTCAATGAGCATTACTTGGTTCTTCCTTATCATTTCTAACTGCGATGATAGAATGGACTCCAAGTGAGATACCTTCTTTTCAAGGATTTCAAAGGTGCTTGTAGTATTCATTTTAATTTCTCTTGTTGTTGTTGTTGTTGTTGTTGTTGTTGTTGTTAGGTGCTGTCAAGTCAGTATCCAACTTAGAGCACCCTCATAGGGTTTTCAATGGCTGACTGTTTCGGAATTGCCTTGGGAGTGGATTTCCAGGCCCTTCTCCCATTTTTGTGGTGCTGGGAATTTAACTCGGGACCTCAGAGACTGCAGCACAGTGCTCTACTAACTGAGCTAAATCCCAGCCCTTAATTTCTCTTAGCATGTTTATAACCATGACTCTGAATTCCAAATCAGAGATCTCTAAGAATTGAGGGTCCTTGGAGTTATTTGTTGAGGGGCTTTGGTCTGTGGGGCCTTCAGATCCATCCTGCCCCTTTGTGTTTTTTGGAGGTTTACTTTATTTGCCCATAATATGTTCTGGGAAATAGAATTCATCTCTCCTGAGTGTGCAAAACTTCTCCCTCTGTTATTCCTTTGAGATTGTGTGGAGCTGAATCTCTGGTGCTTATTTGAGCTTATAAGCTAGGTATATTCTCAGCTTTTCTGGTCTGTGTGGTTCTCTCTTTAGTCCACCAGCCCAACTCCAATGGGGCTAAGAGCTAGGGACATGATAGGTTTTGTTTCTCCTCTGCAGGGTGAGAAAGGGGGGGATCTGGTGACAGAAGAGGGGGAAAGAGGAGGTAGAGGACAGAGGCTAATAGAAATACCTGTGAAAATTAAAATTAAGGTTAAGACTTAAGGGTAAAATAATTAATACAAAGACACATATATAGCTTAAGAAAAGAGAAGGAGAATAGAAAGAGGGAAGAGAGTAAAACAAGAAAGGAAGAAAATAGCAATGGAAAAAAGAAAAAAAAACTCATGCATACACGTTCCCACCCACATATACAATCACTTGTAGTCAGGTGCGGTGGTATACACCTGCAATCCCAGCGGCTTGGGGGGCTGAGGCAGGAGGATTGAAAGCACAAGACCAGAGGCAGTCTGTGTAGCCCAGTGAGATCCTCTTTCAAAAAATAAAAAATATGGGCTGGGGGCACAGCGTGGTGGCCCAGCACTACAAAGCAAGCAGGCACAAGACCCTGGGTTCAAACCCCCATAAAAAAGTTTTTTAAAGCCCTTGTATGTTCTTACAGGTGGAATCTGGACTGTGGACACCCAGTTCCACCGGGTAAAGTCAATACTGCAGGAAGCAGTGTTCCCTACAGAACTCAGGGTGGCAGTGTTTTCACACAATCTGCAGGAGCAGTCTGGCTTAGTGTATAGAGCTTTTGGCAAATCTATCGAGTAGATATGGTGAGCAGCCCCCCAATGTCCTGGGTTTAAGTGGGACACTGAGTGCCCATAGAGTCTGTTCCATGAAATATTCTGTGTCTATTGTATTGTTCAAGAGGCAGTGGAACCTGTGGGGCCCTCCCTGTCCCATGTGGTTGGGGCTCCAATTCCCCAAATCAGAGATTTCTGCCCCAAAGCCTACAGCATGGAGGGAATATGGCTGTTATCATGGATTTTTTATGCAGGGCTTTCCGCCCACTTGGGAGTCCACTTGGGAGGACCATATCCTCTTGTGGGCAGGATGATATTCAACTACCTTGGAGGGAATCTGCAGCAAGTCTGTCCATGTGCAACAATCGCACTTGAAACTGCTCTAATTGTGACTAATTGTGCCTCTAGGCTCTGCCGGAAAGGAGCACTCTGTCTGCATGGAACTCAGTCACTCTGTAGACCCCAGCCTACTCCACAGTGCAGTGGGATGACTTAGGATCACCTCTGGTGTGTCTGAGATCAGTTGTATGTGTGCCCATATGTCTGTGGAGATCATGTCTGCACAACTGTCCCGCCACAACAGGAGGGAGGGAGCCACATCTCAGCTCTGGATGCGCACCGCTGGCATCAGTTTCCCAATTCCCTCTGAGATCACTCCCTGTACCCTTGTATATCCACTCTCATGGATCTGATCCCTATTTTCTTGCATGAGGGTCCTACAACAGCCCAGCATCTCAGGCTGCGGGACGTGTGCCACCTCGAACTGACTCACCCAAAACTTATAGTTTGTGTCCTGTGGGCAGGGTGACAGTGGGATGTCAAGGTTGCACTCCATGTTGGGTCCGGCCCCCGTGGGTGTGTGCATGAAGTCCCCTCCGAGTCTCTGGGATTCTATCGGCCATCTGTGCGATGGTGAAATGGCAGAATGGTGGTCCAGCTACTGTCCTCTGTGTAGCTCCTCTGAAGCCAAATCCTCGATTTCAGTGTTTGTCCAGCTTCATCCTCTATCTCCCAATCTAAACTATCACTGTTTCTAACAATTCAATGTGAGTTTCAAACCCCTAATCAAGGCTTCCCTCTACTCCGGGACAGAAGGCGTGCGTTATCTGTCTGCTGTCTTGCCCATCAACCTTAAATACTTCCTGTACTGCCTAATTAACCAGGAAACTGGTGGTACTCTTGGGAGATTTTTATGCCACGATATGGGCATTAAAGACACAAATAAAAGCTAGGTTTTCTGTGGACCTCTCAATTCTCCTCATCAAAAATACATTGCCTGTTCTAATGATTATAAACAAAGCAAGCCTTGTGGTACACACCTGTGATACCAGGGACTAGGGAGGCAGAAGGAAGAAGATCACAAGTTCAAGGCCAGAGACCGCCTATGTAGCTTAGAGGGACCCTGACTCAAAATAAAAATTTTAAAATGGGCTGGGGGTGCAACCCAATGGCAGAGCACTTGCAAGGTATGTATGAAGTCCTGAGTTAGGCACCCAAGTACTACCAAAAAAAGAGAAAAAAACTACAAACAACATGTTTCAAGAGCTAATAACCTTTCAGAAGCTTGATGGGAATTGCAAAATATATCCTCTATGAAGATACTGACCTCCAAAACCAAGACACTTGATAAATGCAGATAAGCAAGGGGAAAGCCAAAATGAGCTGGATTACAGTCTGAGACACAAGTATAAACTCATATTTGCCAAGCTAAACAAATACATAGGTATATAAATAATAATAAATGTGTATAAACAATTGCCTTATACCTCTGTCTCCTGATTTGCATGGTTCAATCTGAAAGGGCTCCCAAATGGACAAAAATCTGGCAGAAATAAAATAGGACTGGGGAATTGATGACTACATAGAGAGTAACATTTTGGGTTGGATCCTGGAATACAAAAAAAAAAAAAAAAAAAACCACCGGTATTGGCCAGGCCCAGTGGTGAATGCCTATAATCCCAGCAACTTGGGAAGCAGAGGCAGGAGGATCACAAGCTCAACATCAGAGGCAGCCAGAGTAACTTGTTTTTAGGAGTCCTCAGGTCAGGCACTCAGGAGGCATGAACATGTGCTGTGGGTGCATGGGCATGTGTGTGCATGCAGGTGCCTGTGGGCACACACGTGTGCTGTGTTGCATGCATGTGCCAAGGTGCATGTATGTGCGCATGCCTACATCTGTAGATGCATGTGTGCTATGGGTGTGTGTATGTGTGTGTGTGAATGTGCCCATATGCATACATATGTGCTGTGGGTGCTTATGTTATACATCCATGGATGCATGGGTGCATGAGTATGTGTGTGTGTGATGTGTGTGTGTGCATGCACCTGTGTATGTGTACCTATACTTGTGTGTGCATGTGTGGGTGTGTCTACTTGGGGTGCCACTCAGAGAAGGAATGTACCCTCTCCCACTATGGAGAAGCAGAAACGTAAAAACACCTTCCTATTTTGAAAGATGATGAAAAGTGGTGATGTATTTTTTACTTAAATCCACACACTCTCCATCATCTAGCCCAGCTCAGGGGGGCAGAGGGCCAAACTTCAGCCCAAAAACAGGGGCCTTCTCCTCCAGCATTGTACCCCACTCCTGTGCCCCTGAAGGGGCTGAAGTCAAGCCTCCCTTTCCCACCCCAACAAAAATGCCTGAAACATGCTGAGGTTTGCTCAGAAGAAAGAACTGAGCAAGAGGAGGTGTGGAGCAGGAGCCAAGCCCCAGATGTTTGGGGCATGCATTTTGCTGCCTGCAGAGGTAGAGCTCAGCCTGGATCTTATGCTGCTCCTGAGGTGAGGACAGGACTGACTGAGGCGTCCCCAGGGCATGGTGATGAGAGGATAGACTCAGAAGAGAACCAGGGCTCATGGTCCTGTCAGTTCTCGTCTAGCCTCCCACCATCCCTGACCTTATCTGAGCCCCATGTTCCCTGGGGTATTTCAACTCAAACCCCCAAATGCCACACCCACTGTCCTGACCCTGCCACAGCCATTTCTAACCACATTGTCTGACAAGGTCCGGATATGGGGAAGAGGGGTTCAAGGAACTCATCTTTGAAGAAATGAATGGGGATGAAGAAAAGGAAAATGTGCTTTTTGCTTTCTAGGAATAGGATTACTGCTTCTAATTATTATGATTACTTTATGTTTAGGACTAATACTCATAACTAATATTGTATTAAACTCTAATGAAACAACTGCTGAAAGAATGACATGACTGAGGGAATTTGTAAATGAATTAGAAGTAATGACCTCCAATTGTAAAGGTTATGTGGACAATATTTTAGTTAAAGCTGACCAGCAACTTCCACCCTAGAACCCAAACATTAAGTGATTTATGCTTCAGCTGCAGCAGGCTGAGTTGTTATCCCCTAATTGGATTGAAGTGGCCCAATTTATGATAACTAAGGTTTACAAAGAAAGTATAAAGCAATTAAAGAAGACACAGGCCTGCTCCCTCAGTACAAAAGTCTCCTTGACAGTTTATGGCTCCCAGCTTGGGAAAAGAGTAAATACACAGCATGGAGAGGTGCTTATCTATCTAAAGGCAGACCTTGGTTCCCAGCTATAGAAAAAAAGTAAAGGCTGATATTTTGGTCTGCCTGACCCTCCACTGCCTTATATAGAAACATATAATGAGCAAGGGGCTAAAGTGATAAATAAGGATAGAGTTCAAACACGATATTATAGCTTATCATTTATAAAAAGGCTGAGAAGAAATGGACCTTCCAGGTATTTGTTATCTAACAACAATGAAGTTTATGCTTTGAACTATAGGTTGTTATGATTAACAAGTGCTTGTGAAACTTTTTTTCATGAATAACTACATGTGCTATTCTTACTGCCTGCATGACCTAAGCCTAAAAAGATTGTATAAAACACTGAGCTATTTGAACAATAAACGGAACAGATTCACACTGCCTCCAAGCTGCTGTGTTTGCTGTTACCCAATCACTGACTCCTCAACCCGCCTTCAGGAAACCCTGGCTCCTAGGCTGCAGCTTGGACTGCGGCATGACCCCTCCCCTGATCAAGGTCCATGTTTCTCCAGGGTTCCTCCCCTACAAATTGAGAAAAATCTCAAAGCTGATGTGATTGGCAAAGTGGACCATGAAAAGAGAATGGCATCTTGGCAGAGACGCCTGTGCGCATATTTCCTGGGGCTGCCTTAACAAGGCATTGCACATGGTGTCATTCAAACAGAACATATCATCTCAGCATTCTAGAGGCTTCAGTTCCAAAATTGAGAAATCAGCAGGACCTGCTCCATCTGAAGCCTGCTGGGGATAGTCTCCCCGACCTCCTCCATCATCTGATGGCAGCTAGTAACCTTTGGTGTGCCTTGGCTTGCAGTGTTAAGAGAAAAAATTATCCAGTGATACTTAGAGCATGGGAAGAGAAATTTTATTCAAGACCATCTTACAAGGTAGGTATAGAAGCTGGGCAACATGGCACATGCCTGTTATCCCATGACTCAAGAGACTGAGGCAGGAAGAGGCAGGAAGGCCAGAGGCAGCCTGCACAACGTACCAAAACTCTGTCTCAAATTTTTTTAAAAAGGAGGGGGTGCCGCTGAGTGGTAGAGCACTTGCCTAGCAGGCACGAGGCCCTGGGTGGAACCTCTGAGTACTTAAAATAAATTTAAAAGCTATAACTGTACAGAGTCCATTGTGATGGACTTTGAAGTGGGGAGACTGAGCTCAACTTCAGACAGGGGGTGAGCAAGGAGACACAGCCAAAGAGCATGTCAAGGGCAGGTGGTCAGTGGATGAAAAATTAGCAAGAACAAACACGGGGGTGAGGGTGACTCCACTAAACTGACCTGACAGTTGTTGTTGAAGACAGACAGCTAGACAGACATCACTTGAGGATGGTAGAGGATGGGGAGCTTCATCGTAAGTGGAGAGTGAGCAGATACTGAGGGGGCTTGTTCTGTTCTGTTTGTTTTAGGTTTTTTGAGACAGTCTCTCCAGGCAGCCCAGGCTGATTTGGAACTTGCTGCGTAGCCCAGGCTGTCCTCCTAGTCCTCCTACCGCAGCCTCCCAAGTGCTGGAATTACAAGCGGCACCACCTGGCCCAGCTGGAGGGGAAGAGCTTCCTAAGCTGACACTGCAGAGCTCTTTGCTAGCTCTTTGTTAGCTGCCTGACAAAAAAATGCAAACATGGGCCTAGGAGATGTTCCGCACATGAGTAAAGGATCTGTGTGTTCCCCCTCTTGCTTAAGAAAACATATTCTCCTCTCCTCTGAACCACGTAAGTCCATCTTCTCATTCACTGAGTCACCATGGAGACTTGATGTTTCCTGGGCAGTGCCAGCAGCCAGGCATTTAATGAGGGATGTCCATGAAAATAAGGAAAACCAAGTCTATTTCTGCAGCTGGAAACCCAATTTCTGGGTTCAGAGGAAGCCAGCAGAGAGATCTTGATGTGGGGCATGAGGGTCGAAACAACCCTACAGCCTTCCTGGCCTGCAGTCTGAGTATCTCTGGTGATGGCACCGGGTGTCCTGCTCACCTGACCCTAACCCAGGCCTTTGGCCAGGAGCAGTAGGGAGGAGAGGTGTTGGAAGGGCACCCCACACTCTCCCCGACCTACACCTAATAGAGGATCTGTGGGTCTGCAGGAGCCTCCCCTCCAGACAGACGCACGCTGCACCTGTACCTGTCCTCAAGGCAATGAGGCTCGAAGCCCTGTGTCTGAGGGGCTGGCTCAGAGTCTGGGGTGCAGTGAAGGGGCCTTCACCCAGTAAACTGCACGACACATGCCATGAAGACAAGATCTTGTTTGGAGACCTGGTGTCCTATCTAGGTCACCCTCCCCTGTATGCACAGCCCTTGGGGACAGTCCTGGTCGCTATTGGCTGTCTCTCTACCTTGACCCCAGTGCACTTCACCCAGGCTGCATCAGGCCATAAATGTTACATCTCCCTGCGAGGCCTGACAGGGTCACACCATGACAGCAAGAAACAAAACACATTCCAGGAGTAACTTAAAAATAAATCTCCCATTGCAGAGAGACTTGGTTCAAGATTTATGCCTCACCCTCCCACTGAAAACAAAATCTCCCAGTGTTCTCAACAGGATGGGGCCACTGGCTACCACGGAGCTGATCAGCAACCGGGCCTCCCTGGGGTCTGTCAGGACTCAGGGCTCAATGCTGTGGGTCCCACAGGATCACAGGCAGTGGACTGGCTGGGCTTCCTACAGGGCCAGGAACCTGTGTCTGCAGGAGCACATGGCACCAACCATGGGAGCATAGGACCCAGCTTGGTGAGAGGTATGGGGCAAGGGCAGGTCCCAGCAGGGTGAGGGGCGAGGGCAGGTCCCCACAACATGAGGGTGGGAACAAGGTCCTGAGGGGTGAATGGCACAGAGCAGATCTCTGCAGGGTGAGGGCAGGCCTGGGGAATAGAAAGACCAGGACTCAGCAGGGGCCGGAGTCCAGACCCAAATCCATGTCTTGTGTCTCAGGCTGACCACTGGCTCTATGACAAGCCCAGGTGCCCAGGTGCCCAGGTGGGGTGCAATGCACTCGCTCTGACTCGCATTCTCAGCCCAGGCAGCTGCATGCTGAGGCCAACTTCCCACCACAGCTGCAGGGCCCATGTCGCCAGGCCCTCTGGGGAGCAACCCACCTCACCGGAGCCCTGGCTGTGTGCAGGGATGTCAGGGGCCCTCCAGGGAGGCCCCTCCACCTGTGGGACAGTCCTGGGGCAGGACCAAGGCTCCAGGCCTGTCAAGCATCCCGCGTCCCTGGAACACCACACCAGGAGCAGCATCCATTGCCCTCCTGGGTCCTTCCCTGACCCCGTGAGGAGGTCAGAGGAGTGATGAGGGTGGCCACTCCCAGGGCTCAGGGCTGGCCAGGCGCTGGTCCAGGGCAGGGAGCTGGTGGCCACTGCTGTCCCTGGGGTCCTGGGGCCTGTGCACAGCCAGCTCTGCCTGACAGGGACGGGGACCAGGCTGAGTGGGCCCAAGGGTGGCCACCAGGTGTCCTTGTCAGGAAGAGGAGACAGGGTACACGAGGTGATTGGGCTCAACCTCGCCAAGGGTCAGCGTCAGCGACAGGCTGGGTTTGCGCTCCAGCTCCTCGTCCTCCTGGCACGTCTGAGGGGGTCGGGATTTGAAGAAGTCAGAGACATAGCGGACCTGGGGGAGGAGGCACAGTGAGGGGACCCTGTGGTCACCAGATGCTGCGGGAGTAGGAGGAGGGGCTGCAGGGGACAGAGGGGCAGGACCACAGGGGCAAGGGGGCAGGGCCACAGGGATGGAGGGGCAGGACTGCAGGGACACAAGGGGTGGGACCACTGGGTGGGGTTGAGGTTCAGGGGCAGGGCTCACCGTGAGGCCGGCCACTAGCGCCCCCTGCAGGAAACCAACGAGCACATCGCTCCAGTGATGTTTGTGATCAGACACGCGGGTGTAGCCCACATAGAGCGCAAAGGCCAGGAGGAAGAACTGCGCTGTGGGCCGCAGCAGCCGTGCCCACTTCCCGCAGAGCCGCGCCTGAACATACAACTGCGGGGCAGGGCCATCAGAGGACGGCCTTCAGGGCCCACTGGGCACCGCCGCTCACCCCGGGCAGCTGGAGCCACTCACCACCAAGAACACGGAGCAGTACATCCCGAAGGAGGCATGTCCCGAGTAGAAAGACAACCTAGGAGGGAAGGGATGCAGGGGTCGGTGGGGCATAGGGGGCACCGCGGGACCTGGCTTTCCGCAGCTCAGAACCTGGCCGACCCTGGGACACCACCCTGCTGCTCGGAGTCTCTGGTCCTTGCAGCCTCCCTGGTCCCCTATCCGTGTCCACCACAAGGGCACCTCGCATGGAGCACCTCATCATGCCTCATCACGCCCTCCAGCCTCCGTTCAGGTCCAGGGCAGATGTGGCCAGCACACACCACACACCCAGCACAGCTGCACCATAGAAAGTGAGCCACTGTGGTAATGGGGGCCTTGCTCACAGGACCTGCTGCCCCTCACATGTCAACAAACACATTGGTCACTGCTGCCTGGGGCCATGGGCAGCAGTTGAGGCTGGGGGCACAGGCAGGCCTCCACCCTCCCATGGGGCCACCCTGCAGCTCTGCAGAGGAGCCCATCAGCCCTTAACACAGGGAGGCTCCCTCCCGTCCTCAGTGCTCAGTGGTCTGAGAGCTGGGCACTTGCACAGCGTGCTGAGGCCCCAGGTTCCATCCTCCCCACCAAGAAAACAAAAACTGAGAAGTCTTTGTCTGATTCTGAGTGACCACTAAGCAAACACAGAATCTCACAGACGACATGATCAGGACACAGACTTTACAACACCCACCCAGAGGAGCCTCAACACACAGCAGCAGTCCTTGGGGATGGGCAGAGCCAGCCCTACAGCCATCACATTATTATATTCAGAACCCCAGTTCTCACAAAAGTCTACAGGACACATAGACCAAAAAGAAAGTGACCAATATGCAGACAGAAAACTACTCACAGAAGTTGTCCCCGGAGAAACCCAGATGCTAGAAGCACTACAATCAGCCACTTAAAACTCCAAAGAACTGAGAGAACATCAACCAAGATGTCAACCGAGGTGTAACCAGAAGCCAGGAAGAGATTCTATCTGTAATATTCACCTCCGCAGTGGGAGCTGGCTGATGGGCAGGTTCTGGCCCTGGGAACGTTCGATTGCAACCAGAGGGATGAGCAAGAGCAAGTGCCCTGGGCCCTGCTGGATGCAGAATATGCAGAGAAACAGTGCTAACTGCTCCCAAACATAGAAAAATCAACTTACATAATCCAAGAAGTTCAGTGAACTCAAGCAAGCTCAGAGGATCCACAGACACACTTTGAAAGTCAAAGTCCCTGGGTGCCATGGCCACACCTGTGATCCCAGCAACTCGGGAGCCGGAGGCAGGTTCAAGGCCAGAGGCAGCCTATGTAACTTAGCAAGACCCTATCTCAAAATGAAAAATGAAAAAGGGCTGGGGTGAAGTTCAGTGGTAGAGCAGTTACCTAGCACATGCGAGACCCTGACTTCAAACCCCAGTACTGCAAAAAAAAAAAAAAAAAATTAAAATTAAAATTAAAAAAGAAAACCTAAGTCAATGAGAATCTGAAGGATGCTAAATAACACCAGCAGACAATTCCTCACCAGAAACCCATGACCAGAGGCTGGGACGGCACCAAAGAAGGACAAGGAAGAGAGCCTGCTGTCTGGGAGCCCCCACACTGCAGGGAAGTCCACCAAAATCTGAGAATGTACTGCCAGCCGCCTGCCCCACCAGGGCAGAGCAGAGGGAGTTTCTGGGGCACACCCCCACCTCCTGGACCACAGCCATACCATCCAGCTCTCTGCAGGACTGGGGCGCCTCACACAGGCTGCAGACCCAGCACCCACCTGGCCTCAGTGACGTTGGCCACGCTGCCCCTGCACACCTCCAGCTGCACGTAGACTGAGCAATTCACTCGGCTCCAGTCAGGGTTGCAGACGGCCAGGAAGTTGGGACGCAGACGGCCAATCATGTACTTGGCCAGGTCGGTCAGCGACTGGCTCACGGCTGCACCAAACAGGAAGGTCCCCAGCACCTTGTAGACAGCGGCCAGGTAGTTGTTGAAGTCAGAGCGGGAGTAGAGACGGTCTGTGTACACCAGGTAGGCTTCGCCCATGGAGACCTGCGAGGCAGGGGCTGCAGGACTGCGGCCAGCAGGGCTCTGGGTGGCCACAGCTTGGCTCCCTGTGAGGCCCTTGACACCCACTCCCACCCCACCCCCTTCTTCCCAAGCAGATCCTCGCCCTGCCCTCCAGCCCTTCCCATCTTACAAGGATGATGGTGGCTGTGATTGTGACCCCAGCCATGAGCCCGTGGGTGATGGTGTCTGGACTATACGGGTACCGGATGGAGTCATCTCCACAGTAGAACCCTCGCTTGTATGGGGTGTTCACCAGAGTCAGGATGGCAAAGGGGAGAGAGGCTGTGGGAGGCAAGGCAGGTCCATGGTTTCCCCCTGCTGCGCCTGGGGACGCAGACGCCCATCCACACCACATCCACCTTCCACCACCACATCTGCAGGAGCTTCTCTGGAGGTTTCTCTGAAGGGACTATACTGTGAACCCCCGGTAGCCCCCCAACACCTCAGGTAAACCCAGCTCCCCCTGGGCCCAACAAGTGGCCCAACCCCTCCCCACTCCCCTCATTCATAACCTCTGGTCTTTCTGCTCCTGGAGCAGACCCAGCCAGCACCCACCCCAGGCCCTTTGCATGTGCACTGCCCCCAGACTGGCTTGCCAGACTCCCTTGCATCTCAGTTCGTCTCCCCTCTTGAGGTTCTACCCTGTGTCACTGCCCAGGAGGAAAAATCCACTCCTCATGGTTCCTGACCCCTGTGGAATTATGCAGGCAACTGCGGCATGCTTGCTGGATCTCCTCCCTCTGCACACAAGCACTGAGGGTTCATCAGGTTCCAGGTTGGCCTGGACCCTGCTCACACCTGGCAGAAGGGACCGCCAAGCTTGGGGGCACAGGTGAGGGCACCACCAAGGAACCTTCACAGGGAGACCGTCTCTGTATTCACCTTCATGCCAGGCCACCAGCTGGCCATATGGCAGCCAGGACATGACCAGCCCTGGCTCAGACAGGTCCATGCAGTGGCCCAGACTAATTTGGGTCAACTCTGCAACTGTGTTGTGAGGAGAATCTCCAGCACCGGGAGTACAAACCAGAGGGATGAGCAAGAGCAAGTGCCCTGGGATGCAGAATATGCAGAGAAACAGTGCGAACTGCTCCCAAACATAGAAAAATCAACTTCTATGC
>VMDO01037874.1:0-13968 GCA_007922755.1 Pedetes capensis
TTGATTTTTGGGAGGGGGTTGCCAGGTCCTTCTCCCAAGCCTACAGCTTCTGGTGTTCCCAGGCAGTCTCCCATCCAGGTACTAACCAGGCCCGACCCTGCTTAGCTTCCGAGATCTGACGGGATCCGACACCACAGGGGTACAGCTGCAGGCACATAATTGTTTAGGTCTTTCATTTTTTATTTATACATACCATTTAGAATGATCTATCCAATGATTTTTAAAATCACTACATTATTTATTTCCATTCAATCACCTCTGTTTACATTCCAAGTTCCATCATTTCTCCACATACAGAGAACATCACCTAAATTTAGGCACATAAACCTAAATTTTTCAGACATGGCTTTTGAACTGAATGGAATGGGCCAACATTTTGTCACAAAATATTTCATGATAAATCCCTGTTGAAGAACTACATTGATAAGAATAGCATTTTCTCCCTCCCTTCCTTCCTTCTTTCCTTTCTTCTTTCTCTCTCTCTCTCTCTCTCTCTCTCTCTCTTTCTTTCTTTCTCTTCCTTCCTTCCTTCCTTCCCTCCTTTACTCACTTATTGCAGTACTAGGGGGTTCAGTCCAGGCCTTTGCACATACTAGGTAAGTGCTCCACCACGAGGTGCACCCCAAGCCTTGTTTATTTTTACTTTAAGACAGGGTCCCACAAGTTGCATAGGGTATTTCTTGTCTCAAACTTGTAATCCTCTTGCTCCCAAGTCACTGGGATTACAGGTATGTGCCCAGTGCCTGGCTTTATTCTTTTTGTATTTAGACATACATTGTCCACTTAGAAATCCCTAAGTTTGAGGAAACTCATTTAAATCTGGAACATCCCTCAGAGGCTCATGTGTTGCAGGCTTTGTCCCCAGTGGGTAGAAATAGATATGTTAGGAGGGACGCTTAGTGGAAAGATACAGATTGCTGGAAGTATGGCCTGGAAACAGACATCTTGTCCTGGCCCCTTCTCTTACTTCCTGGCTGCCATGGGGTGAGCCGCTCCTCTCCCCACACCCATCACCGTGATGCTCTGCCTCACCACTCCCCAGACACAATGAAGCCCATTGACCAAGGACCACAACCATGAGCCCAAACCAAACTTTGCCTCTTTTAAGTTGATTTTCTCAGGCTTTTTGTCACAGATGTGAAAAGCTAACACAGATGGTGTCATCTGAAATTTTCTATTTTTTACTTACATGATTATATTCACATTCATCATTATTGTCTTACATGCTATTGCCAATTGCTTTTATCTTTGAATTTTTCTACTACTTGTGGCGTCCATATAGTAATTGCAAGAATATGTACTAAATCTACTGAGAAATTACAAATTTTATTTTTGGTTTTTGAATTGTCTTTAAAAATAAAATCACAAAATATCAAATCTTGCAAATACTTAAAAAGTAAGTCAGAAACTAAAAGTCTGCTCAGTACATGTTGAGGTTGTCCTGGGGGTATCTTTATATAGAATAAAAGGTGGGTCTTGAATTACAGTTAATGAAATGGATACTTCCAGTCATCTTCTCTTCTAAGAGTTATTACTTAATTTTCCCATGGAGGATCAAAAGGACTGTGTGGAGGTTAGAACCCAAAGGAGAACTGTGACCCAACTCCTAACCTTTGCAATAGCAGTGATTTGAGAAAATGGACCCTTTTATAAATTTAAGATATAAGACATGTAAATGGATCTAGGAATAATGAGTTTAGGAAGGTTGTTGATGTTGTTAGGTGACTTTGAGTGGGGTCAGACTCATTGTGACTCTATGCACAACAAAATGAAACACTCCTCAACACTATGCCATCCCCAGTACTATGTCAGTGCTTCTCTGCTAGTTATAAGGTTTTCAATAGCTGATTGTCTTGGAATTGCTTAGGGAGTGGGTTTCCCCATCCTTCTCCCATTTTGATGGTGCTGGGAAATGAATCCAGGGCCTCAGACAGCACAGAGCAGCACTGTACCTACTGAGGAAGGTTAAGGGGGTGGTAAATTGATCGAATTTTGGTAACAATCCTGCTTTCTATAAGAAAGAATTATAAATTCTCTCTGGAATCATGATTAATCTAAGCCCTTGAGGACATGCATAAACTAAGAATGAATAAATACAGACATGTAAGCAAAGAGCAAACCCACAAGAAAAGAAGCCATAATGGATTATAGTCAATGGAAGAAAACAAATAAAAGCACACACACACACACACACACACACACACACACACACACGTACATAGCATATGAGTATCATCTGTTATACCAAGTCCTGAGGATGCCTTCACACTTGAGTTCTTCCATAACCAGCTGCACTAATGTAGCATGAAGACTGATCGAAAACCTGACTCCCTAACACCTGAGGACTGCTCTTAGCATAGATCCAAGCACTGACTCTGGAGTAAACACCTGGACCAGACTTCTGGACAAGAAGTCACTGTAGCAGAGCTTCAGTCACTCTCAGGGAGCCTCAAGTCAAGAAAAGCAATGTATCAAGACATAACCAAGAAAACTAGCCCTGTTCCTGCCTCTGTCTCCAGGGCAGAAGTGCTTTCTGAGCAGGATACTGACAGGGATTCTTAAAACCCAGTGGGGTTCTGAGAGCTGCCCAATTCCTGAATCACCACTGTTAACTATAATTCATCTGTTTTTCCTTTGCACACCCCCCAATAACTTTACATCTCCAAATATTTTAGATGTCATATTTATCTGGGGTTCAGCTCAGTTGGTGGAGCACTCCCCTGCACTCTCTGAGGCCCTGCGTTTGATCTCCAGGACCACAAAAACAGGAGAAGGGCGTGGCAACCCACTCCTGAAACATTCAGCCATTGAAAACCCTATAAATAGCAGAGAAGCACTGACAGTAGTGCCAGGCATGGCACAGCATCAGTGAGTGTTTCATTCTGTTGTACGTAGAGTCATTATGAGTCAGACCTAACTCAATGGCACCTAACAACAACAACATAAAATAACAGGTAGTGTAACAAAATCATGAAAATAATAAAACAGACCATTAAAATGATCAGAGAAAAATATGAAAAAGATATGTCTGTTTTATCTATCTACCTAATTATAATGTTTATCACTATCATCTATACCTATCTATTATGCATTATTTACCTATCTAATCTGTTTATCATCTATATCATTATTTTCGTATGTATTTCATACTTTTATCTGAGTCACCAAATCTCACTGATCTTCCATCCTGAATTCTTCTCATTGAGATCCATCTTTTTTCCCCTGTTTCCCACTGTCCCTCTTTTAGATAATCATCATCTCCCCCTTTGGCTCCTATAGAATTTTTCAAACTGACCTGACCTCCCTACACTAACTCTACTCATCTCCATTCATTATTAACTGGAAGTCTTTTAATTTTTATTTTCAAAATGTACATCTAAACACTGGCCTCAGCCTCTTCGTCCCACTCCGCTTCTTAAAATCCCTAACACCTGGGGACTGCTCTTAGCATAGATCCAAGCACTGGTATTGCTCTGTTCAGCATCATTTGTAATCATGTTTCTCTTTTCTATCAGCCACACATATTGTCCACTTCACTTCCTATGGTTTTCTGTTAATGTATCTCTTCCCCCATCTTCTTCTTGGGGACCCTATTTGTCCTTCTTATGTGACATTATCATCATGTCCTCATAGAACAACCTCTGACCTTTCCTTGCTGGAGTTTTCCCCATATATTACAAAGGCATCTCACTTTTTATTTCTCTTTGCCAGTTCTTTTTAAGAGTACACTTGAGCTTTTATCTGAGAGGGTCTTTTGTTGAAATCTGTCTCTTCTACCAAGGTTGGCTCCCCAAGAGACGTGAACGGAGCACCTCCATTCACTCTCAGCACCTAACATAATGCCTGTCATATTGGCAGTGATAAAAGTATATTTACAAAGGAAAATGACTGTCTAATTAGCATTGAAGTGATGAGAACATAATTGGCCTAAGGAAATGCTGCTATAGCTCATAGCATGTGAGGATTAGTTTGCTCTATGAAGAGAATCAGTGTAGCATGCCATGGACATAAAAGTAAACAAAATGTAACAGAGGAAATGGATTCCAAATTCATTCTTATTGTGTATAATGCAAGAGCACCACTTGTCACTGAGAATTAAATGAGTATTAAATAAATTGATATTTAGATATCTTATTTGCATTTTTAAAATGAGAACCTTGAATTCTCATGCATATGATTTAGGAGAGAAAAAGAATGCTAACTACTTCTAACAATAATCCAATTGTGAAAATTTTATCCTAAAGGAATTAAATCAACTTTTTAAAACATGATTTTGATCTATTCCTTTTGTCCCAGCTGCCACCCAGTCTCAGCCCCTCACTCATTTACAACTATATGACACCAACTTTGTGCTCAGGTGTGCTCCATCCTGCCTCCGGTTTCTCCCTCCATGCTGCTGTTTTAGCTGTTCCTTTCTTCTCTCCATCTTCCTTTGCCTTTTAACCTATTACCTACTCATCTTCAACACTTATGATTTATTTTCTCTGTCTCTCCCTACAAAACATAATTTCTATCATTGGACTAACATCAGCCCTTCCACCATAATACCCAGGGCTCATCACAGAGCCTAGCACAAGGTGAAAACTTAGTATGTGCAGAACAAGAGACTCAGTGAATACTTAGTCCACATTTTAAAAATTAAAAAATATGACAATTTCCAGTGCATAGTGGTACATATATTCAATAGACTATTATGATGTTAAAATGCTAATTTTATGATAGTCATTAAATGATAATGAAAAATGTAATAGTTTAATCAGTATGAAAATAATTGTGCATAAATGTGTTGAGAAATAATATCAAATAATAATATTTAAGCTTATAACTAACATTGCAAAAAGACTGGGAAAATCTGAGTGATATAAAACTTTTCATTAATTACTTTACTAATATGTTTATACCACAATTTAATATCAATAAATAAAGGAAAAATTAAGAAACGATAACCTTTCAATGGAATTCTGTTTTATAATTTTCTGGAATAAAGAAAACCTTTGTTGTATTACATGATGTCAAAATCCTTTTTAATTTAATCAAAATACCATTCAGTATACAAAGAAATTGATTTGGTTTTTGGTTTCAGACACAAGCATTTAATTCACTAATTTTTCCTTTGAGGATCCTGTGGCCCCCGTGAAAATATGACTCAAGCCAGTATTCTCCATACACGTGTGTGCTCACTTTCATCAGTTGCCTGAGTGACAGTTTGCTGTAGGGAAAGTCCATCTGTGTAGTTCATAACAACAGGCATGATCATAGGATGTGTGATCAAATACAACAGTGAATGCTTAAATTTTTTAAAAAATATTATAGTAGAAGACACATTGCCATTAATCCCACTCAAAATACTACCCCTGGCTATGAAAACACTTGTGCCATGATTCTTTCCACTTTCACAAAGCCCTCGTTAGGACTTTTGAATAAATGTTTTTACAGAAGAGTGAAACAGAGATTTCCAAACAAAGTTGGTGAATTGACAAATAAGAATCGCTACATATCAGCAAAAAAAATACAAAACAATCACAAAATGATGACAAACTACTTACTCACTTCAAGAAATCAAAATTAACTGTAAGATAAATTAAATGTAACAAAGATTCACGAGGCTGATGTAGTGATTAACAGGAAATAACAAGACCTGGAATTCTGTTTCTTATTTGGAAGTGAAAGACCACAGCCCCCAATAAACCCTGAATTAATAACTAGAAAAAGTAACTTTTAAAAAATCATTATGTAATATATATTTTTGCTGCAGACCAGCTGCAGCCTAGATAGAAACCAGGGTTTCCTGAAGGCGGATGAGGAGTCGGTGATGGGTAACAAACACAGCAGCAGCTCAGAGGCAGTGTGATCTTGTTCTGTTTATTTCCAAATTATCCAGCCTTTTTATACAGAATTACAATTCATTAAATCTTATGAAAGGTCAGAAAAAGACAAGGAAGTTGGTTGCATTGATGGAATCACCTGATCAATTGTCACATGAGTGTCAGGTGGTAATCAATCAAAGTGGAAGAGGAACTCAGAGACAAATTGCAATTATTTTAAAGAAATAAACCAAGATGACCTGTGCATCTGCATTTCCTGTAACAATTGACTATTCTTAACTTTATGCAGGAATTTAGGGCAGTTAACTGCCACCTGTGTGTCACCCCATTGAGTCTGTTCTTATGAAGAATGGGTGCTTTTGCTTACTGTAGAGCTATCTGTACAAAGGCTTTTGTTTAAGGAGTTTACACTGATGGAAGTCATTCAGGGATTAACATTCAAGAAAGCCTGAAGCTTGTCACCTCCAAATCTGAATTTGCATTGCCCACAGAGCCACATTATTTTTTATTAATATTCCTAGAAATCTACAATAGTGACCAATTAAAATTTAAGAAAAAGAAAAGATGGGGTTCCAAGTCCTTTTTCCATGAAGGGACCTTTTTGGAGGTACTATTCGCCTCTTGGCAGACTTTCCCTCCGAGGCTAGGAGTACTCCTCCCCTTTTGGTGGATTTTCCTTCCAGTGCCTTTATTAAAGATACTCTTCCTCATGTGGGGACTCTGTCTACCCATCATGAGTGGATCTGGACCCGTCATATCTTTAAAATTTTTATTCATTCCTTTCTTTTTGTGGTACATACTTGCAAGAGCCCTCCCACTGGGATGCACCCACTACCACCACTTTTAAAAATTTGTTTATCTTGAATTTGCAATCCACATGCAACTGGCAGTGTACGTTTTTGACAACTTAAGAAATCTAAGGTCTCAAAAGAGTGTAAAGAAACAAAATTTCCCAGGGTAAAGATTTCTTTCCAACTGAGCAGAAATCAGCCACTATTTTCCTCTCTGACACATATGCTTAGAATAGGCAGAAAAAAATATTGGGCTTGGAATATATATATATATATATATATATATATATATATATATATATATATATATATATATATATATTGGGCTTGGAATATATTGGGCTTGGAAGAGAAAAAATTCAATGGGGACCTTCAGGGCCAAGGAAGCTACTTTGATTGATTGGGGTCTTCGATGAGTTCCCCACATTGCCACCTGCCAAATTACTCTAAAAAAATCTTCACTAAGTATCAGGAAGTGAAAGAAATCGGTTTCTTGAAAAGAAAAGACTGAAGGAGAAAGCCTACATTCCTTCTGTGCACATGTCAAAATTTCTAGCACCAAGAACAGGACTGGAGTTGATAGGAAATAGGCCTTACAGTCTTGAAAGCAACCCAGATCAGTTTACTAAAGTGGTCATTCTGTCTCGTAGCTGATTTAAATATGTCACAATACCATGACATACTATGAACAGCGTCATGTTAAAAGTTATGAAAGCCAAGAAGAAAGAAATGAAATGGCCAACAGAAACACAACTCAAATTGACATAAACATGAAAAGGCAGGCGGAGAATAAAGACATGCTACATTTAACAGAATAACTGGAAGAAAAACAGCTGGCTGTTCATATGAAACCACAAAAGCCAGAAGATAATGAAGCGCAAGGACTAGATTTACTCTCTCACATTAAAATAACTTAGACAAAATGGATAGACAAAAGAAACAGCATTTTCAAGATGCTGGGCATCAGGCTAAGAGGGATAGCACTCTCTGATCCCTAAGCACAAACTTGATCCATGCATAGGATCTTAAACATGTTTCCCTTCCATGACAAGGGGAGGGAGATGATGTGAAGCTGAGGCAACTCCCTGAGTTGAAGAAATGCAGCTGAGATGCTGAGACCAATCCAGCATTAATTTAAAGGACATCTAAACAGAAGGGAGAAGGCTGTGCAGTGAGAACTTGAGAACTCTGCAGACCTTGCCGTGAGTCCCCAACAAAGATGTTTTGTTTTGTTTTGCTTTTCTGACCTGAGAAAGATGTTCACAATATATTAAGTAAAAATACCCATGTTTTAAAATAATATGCATAGTATGAAGCCATTTTTATAAAAATAAACATGTTTAGTAAAGGACAAGGGCAAATGTTATCAAAATTTTAACAGTGGTTATTTCCACATAGTAGGATGATTATTGATTTTGCTTAATCACACTCCTTTTTATTTCTATGTGCATTTTCTATAATAAAGATTATTTCTGAAAAGGGGGATGGAAAACAGGGAAATTACTGACCTCCAAATGGCCCACATATGCCCTGAAACATTACTTCTGGTGAAGTGGATGAATGTTTCTGTTCAGCCTGTTTCTTGGAAACTGTTTCTGCCACTAGCATTTGAGTGTCCTTCAGATGTGATGTTCACTCCAACTTCCTTCCAGGCAAACTATATATTAGCCTTTTTTAGCAACATTTTCATCAGTGCATGTGTGTGGGGTAATTTCTGGCTGCTAAAGGAAGAATTAGATAAAAACACTGGAGGGAAAAGTTCTCATTGTTCTTAGAGTGAGGAAAAGTGTCACTTGCCACCAGCCAGGCTGGAAAGTCTCAGGTATCCTGGGATACTGCTTCCTATGCTTAGAAAGATCTTGACTCTGTAATAGAGCGAATTTAGTCCTAAACTAAATACAGCTGTGATCTTATCTAAAATATCTTGAAATAAAGGTAGAAAAAGGTCAACAAATTTTAAAGTAATTTAAGTGTGTCTCAGAATAAAACTCAGAAATATTGATAGAAATAATAAAATATCTTCTTGGTTAATTTCTTAACCCATAATATTCACAATATTGAGAATTCTGTCAATAATTATCAACAGGAAAATAAACAAAATATGTCTGAAAACAAAGAGAAAAATATCACAACCCACTCAGAATTAAAAGGATGTTAGAATTAATAGCAAGGACATTAAATCAATAATTATAACTCCATTGCATACTGTGTCGTCAGCTGGTGTGATGCTGTGGCAAATATCTGACCCAAACAAACTTGTGGGAGAAATGATTTATTGGGGATCACAGTGCAGAGGATCTGTCCACAATGGTGGGAGGCATGACAGAGCAGCTGGTGTTGGGGCAGGCAGTAGGGACCATGGCAAAGAAACTCAGGAGTCCAGAGAATTGGAGACCCATGTAAAACCTTCAAAGTCCCCACTCCTCCCCCAGTGACCCACTTCTCCAAAGGTAGGTTCCACGCTCCAAAGTTCCACGGTTGACAAGGACGACTCATCAACCAGGAACCAAACACTGAAACACATTACCTTTGGGGGATATTTTGGATTTAAACAATAACACATATTTTCAAAACTTTAGAAGCATGGAAGTTATTTTTAAAAATTAAACTTCTGAAGTTGAAAATATAATTTAAGAAATATAAATCTAATGGATGAATTAACAGCAGATTAGACCCACAGAGGGTAAGTTTAGTAAATTTAAGGACAAAGTGATAAAAATTGCTAAATCAAAACAGATTTTAAAAAGAATAAAAATAAATAACAAAGTATTATTAACCTGAAACACAATTTTTAAGAACTTGTGTAATTGGAGATTTTTAAAGAAAGACATTAAAAATACTTTGAGGGTCAGGTGCAGTGGCTCATGCCTATAATCCCAACAACTCAGGAGTCAGAAGCAGGAAGACTTTGACTCAAAATGCAAAATAACAAATGGACTGGGAATGCAGCCCAGTGGCAGAGAACTTAGGAATTATGTGCAAGGCCCTGGGTTCAGTCCCCAAGTAGCATAAAAACAAACACTCAATGCAACCAAAGCACAGTTAATATGAAGATTGTATGGTAACCAAACTGTTCAAAATTAGTGATGAGTAAAATTTTTATAAATATTCAAAGAGGGAAGGAGAGCTTTATGCACTAGAAGAAAGATAACGATGACAGGAGAATTATCATCTAAAATAATGCAAATTAGAAGAATATGGAGTGACACCTTTAAGATTTCTGAAAGACATAGAGTTTCAATTTAGAATTATATTTACAGAGAATAACAGCAAAATCCAGATTTTTTTCAGACATACAAATGTTGAAAGAATTCATCAACAATTCCTTACTAAAATATGTGTTGAAGGAAGTCCTTTTGGAAGAAGGAAGTTTGTAACAGATGTAAATATGGCACTGCATGAAAGAATGAACAGCAGAAATGGTGACTATCTGGGTAAATATACATTGGCTGTGGGTGTCATTTAAATATCATCAAAATATAACTCAATGCTCAAATGACTGGTTTTCCACATATTTAAAATAAACTACATGACAACACCCCCATATGTCTGTCAGTTTGCCGCACTGTGGGGGCTTGTGTATTGCGATGAGGCTGAAAGCTATGCCACTGGGTGTCTCAGATAACAGCAGGGTTACCCATAGTGGACAGGTTTCAGCTGAGCTTCCAGACTAAGACAGACTAGGGAGGAGGCACCGGCGAACCACTCCCAAAACAACTAGCCATTGAAAACCCCATGAATGGCAAAGAAACACTGTCAGATATAGTGCCAGAAAATGAGCCCCCCAGGTTGGCAGGCACTCAAAAGACTACTGGGGAAGAGTTGCCTCCTCAAAGTAGAGTCTACCATGATGACAGAAATGGAGTTAAGCCCCAGAGACCTCCATGTGCTGATGTGGAATGACTCAAAATGAGGAGAAACAACTGTAAACATCCATTAATAATTGGAACATGGAATGTACGTGGTATGAATCTAGGAAAATTAGAATTCATTAAAAGAGAAATGGAGCACATAAACAACGACATTCTAGGCGTCAGTGAGCTAAAATGGACTGGCATGGGCCACTTTGAGTCAGATAATCATATGGTCTACTATGCTGGGAATGATAAACTAAAGAGAAAGGGTGTTGCATTCATCATCAAAAAAAGACATCTCAAGACCTGTCCTGAAATACAATGTTGTCAGTGATAGAATAATATCCATATGCCTACAAGGAAGGCCAGTTAATATGACTATTATTCAAATTCATGCGCCCACCACTAAGGCCACAAATAAAGAAAGGGAAGATTTCTACCAGCTTCTGCAATCGGAAATAGATCAAACATGCAATCAAGACATACTGATGATCACTGGTGACTGGAATGCAAAAGTTGGAAACAATGAAGAAGTCTCACTAGTTGGAGAACATGGTCTTGGTGACAGAAATGAAGCTGGAGATCGCATGATAGAATTTTGTCAGACCAATGACCTTTTCATTGCAGATACATTTTTTCAATGACGTAAATGGAGACTATACACATGGACTTCGCCAGATGGAATGTACAGGAATCAAGTTGACTACATATGTGGAAAGAGAAGATGGAAAAGCTCTATACAAAATATCAAAACAAGACCAGGTGCTGACTGTGGATCAGACCATCAACTTCTCATATGCAAGTTCAAACTGAAGCTGCACAAAATTAGAACAAGTATATGAGAGCCACAATATGAACTTGAGTATATCCCACCTGAGTTCAGAGACCACCTCAAAAATAGGTTTAATGCATTAGACACAAATGACAGGAGACCAGAAGAGTAGTGGCATGACATAAAAGATATTGTTCAAGAAGGAAGCAAAAAGTTCTTAAACAGACAAGAAAAGAAGAAAAGACCAAATTACATGTCAAAAGACACAGTAGAATTTGCCCTCGAATGTCGAGCAGCTAAAGTAAAAGGAAGACATGATGAAGTAAGGAACTAAACAGAAGATTTCAGAAAGGAGATCGAGAAGACAAAAACAAATATTATAATGACATGGGCAAAGAGCTGGAGGCAGGAAACCAAAAGAGAAGAACATGTTCTGTGTTTTTCAAGCTTAAGGCAGTGAAGAAAACTTCAAGCTTCAAGTGGCAGTAATGAAAGATGCTACAGGGAAAATATTAAATGATGCAGGAAACATCAAAAGAAGATGGAAGGAATACACAGAGTTATTATATAAGAAATAATTGGTAGATGAACAACCATTCCAAGAGGTTGCATATGAAAAGGAACCAATGGAGTTGAAGGACAAAGTGGAAGCTGCCTTGAAAGAACTGGCGAAACACAAGGCTCCAGGAATTGATGGGATACCAATAGAGATGTTTCAACAAACAGATGCAGCACTGGAGGTGTTAACATGTTTGTGCCAACAGGTTTGGAAAACAGCTACTTGGCCAACTTACTGGAAGAAATCCATATTTTTGCCTATTCCCAAAAAAGGGGATCCAACTGAATGTGCAAACTATCAGACAATATCATTACTATGGCACACAAGCAAAATTCTACTAAAGATCATTCAGAAGCAACTGCAGCAGTATATAGACAGGGAAGTACCGGAAAATCAAGCGGGATTCAGAAGAGGGCGGGGAACCAGGGACATCATTGCTGATGTCAGGTGGATATTAGCTGAAACCACAGAATATCAGAAAGATGTCTATCTATGTTTTATTGACTATGCAAAAGCATTTGATTGTGTGGATAATAACAAATTATGGATAACACTTCAGAAAATGGGAATACCAGAACACCTCATTGTGCTCATGATAAACCTGTACATGAACCAGGAGGCAGATGTTCAAATAGAACAAGGAAACACTGAGTGGTTTAGAGGTGAGAAAGGTGTGCGTCAGGGCTGTATAATTTCACCATATCTCTTCAATTTATATGCTGAGCAAATAATCTGAGAAGCTGGACTTTATGAGGAAGAATGCGGCATCATGATTAGAGGAAGACTCATTATCAACCTGGGTTATGCAGATGACACAGCTCTGCTTGCTGAAAGCGAAGAGGATTTAGAACATTTACTGAAGAAGATCAAAGATCGTAGCCTTCAATATGGGTTGTGACTAAACATCAACAAAACAAAAATCCTTACGACTGCGTCATTATGCAACTTCACAATAAATGGAGAAAAGATGGAGGTTATCCAAGATTTTACTTTGCTTCACTCTATAATCAACACCCGTGGAAGCAGCAGTCAAGAAATCAAAAGATGCATTGCTGTAGGAAAAGCTGTGGCAAAAGATCTCTTTAGAGTATTGAAAAGCAAAGATGTCACATTGAAGACGAAGGTGCGTCTGACTCATGCCATGGTATTTTCAGTTGCATCATATGGTTGTGAAAGCTGGACATTGAACAAGAGAGACAGAAAAAGAATTGATGCTTTTGAATTGTGGTGCTGGAGACATCTATTGAATATACCATGGACTGCCAAAAGAACCAACAGATCTGTCCTAGAAGAAGTACAACCAGAGTGCTCCTTGGAAGCAAAAATGGCCAAACTGCATCTTACATATTTCGGACATGTAGTCAGGAGAGAACAATGCCTGGAAAAGGACATCATGTTTGGGAGAGTGGCAGGTCAACGCAAAAGAGGAAAACCCTCCACCAGATGGATTGACACAGTGTCTGCAACAATGGGCTTAAACATAAATAAGATCATTTGCCTGGCACAGAATCGGCAAGTGTTTCGATCTGCTGTACATAGGGTCGCTATGAGTCGGACTCAACTCGACGACACCTAACAACAACAACAACATATTTCTTTATTCCCAGGCTAGCATGGCCAATTTATCTGTTAATGTACTTGTCAATATACTTTCTAAATGTCTTGCAAACTCTATCATTTAGATTCCTTTTTCTCCTCTCTCTCTCTCTCTTTTTTTCTCTCCTTGTCTCATCTTGATTGTTGTTGTTGTTAGGTGCCGTCGAGTCGGTATCCGACTCATAGCGACCCTCATAGGGTTTCAATGGCTGAGTGCTTCAGGATTGCCTTGGGAGTGGATTGCCAGGCCCTTCTCCCATTTTTGTGGTGCTGGGAATTGAACTTGGGTCCTCAGAGACTGCAGCGCAACGCTCTACCCACTGAGCTAAATCCCAGCCCCACTCATCTTGATAGGGTCTCACTATATGTCCGAGGCTGGCCTTGAACTCATGATCATCCTGTCTTAGCCTCTCAAGTGCTGGGGTTAAAAGTGTGTGCCACAGCACATGGTCTGTTTTACTTTCTGTGCCCCCAATTTAACCAATGACTCCATGAGGGCAGAGATCTGTCATATTTTCATCTCTGGAGCTTAATGTATAAATGATACTAAACATATGTATATGTATGGAAC
>VMDO01037875.1:0-13958 GCA_007922755.1 Pedetes capensis
GACAAAGGAGCAAAGCAAGGAAACTGGAAAAAGGACAGCCTCTTCAACAAATGGTGCTGGGAAACATGGTCATCCACATGCAGAAAAATGAAAGCTGACCCCCATCTCTCAATATACACAAGAGTTAACTCAAAATGGATAAAAGATCTCAACATAAAACCATAAAACCAGAAACTTTAAAACTTATAGGAGATAGGCAATACACTCCATCATATAGGCATTGGAAAGGATTTCCTTAATAGGACTCCAATTGCTCAAGAAGTTGCAACAAGAATAGATAAATGGGATCACATGAAATTAAAAAGCTTCTGCACAGCAAAAGAAACAACTAACAGAGTCAAGGAAACCCCCACGGGATGGGAAAAAATCTTTGCATGTTATACATCAGACAAAGGTTTAATTACCAGAATTTATAAAGAACTCAAGGAAAAAAAAAACCCAAAAACCAAACAACCCAATACACAAATGAGCAAAGGAACTGAGTAGACAGTTCTCAAATGAAGAGGTCCATAAAGCCATGAAACACATGAAAAAGTGCTCAACATCCCTAGCCATTAGGGAAATGCAAATCAAAACAATGCTGAGATTTCCCCTTACACCAGTAAGAATGGCCAAGATCAATAAAACAACAACAAATGCTGGCGAGGTTGCGGGGAAAAGGGAACACTCTTATATTGTTGGTGGAGCTGTAAATTGGTTCAGCCACTGTGGAAATCAATATGGAGGTACCTCAAAAAACTAAATATAGATCTACCATATGACCCAGCTATAACACTCTTGGGAATTTACCCAAAGGGAGATGGGTCATCATACCACAGAGACACCTGCATCTCCATGTTCAATGCAACGCTTTTCACAATAGCAAGGATATGGAATCAACCAAAGTGCCCTACAACAGAAGAATGGATAAGAAAAACTATGGTATATATACACAATGGAATACTACTCAGCAATCCCTACAACAGAAGAATGGATAAGAAAAACTATGGTATATATACACAATGGAATACTACTCAGCAATCAAGAAAAATGAAATAAGGTCATTTGCAGCAAAATGGGTGGAATTAGAGAAAATTATTTTGAGTGAATGAACACGAGCTCAGAAAGAGAAACAACACATGTTCTCACTCATATGAGGGAGCTGATTCAAAATTACAAGAAGGAAAAATCCTATTCAAAGGTCGGATCATAATAAAAGGAGGGGGGAAGATAAGAATGATGTCAATATAAATGGACTAGAAATCACATGTAATCATTCTAACAAGATAAAAACAAAGACCACTACAGGAAAAATTTCTATCTTAAACAGAACTGGAACCCAAGGACATATAGAAAAATACTACTAAGTAAAAGATAGAGAAGACTTGGATGGGAAACTTAGATGGGAAGGGAGGGAGGGGGGAAGCATAGGGGAGGGTAAGGGGTAACCTATATGAATAATGTTTATCAAAATGCATATATGAAAATGTCACAATGAAAAGCATGTCAAAATGAATCAAATTATCATGTATATTAAAAATTTCTAATAAAAAAAGAAAATTTCTGCATTTATGTTCATCAGTGATATTGGCTTGTAGTTTTCCATTTTGATTTTATTTTCTCATTTTGGTATCAGGGTCATTCTGGCCTTGTAGACTATGTTTGGAATAATTCCTTGCCTCTCAATATTTTGTAGTAGTTTGAGAAGAATTGGTGTTATTTATTTAAGAGTTTGGTTAAATTCAACAATGAAGTCACCTGATATTGGTATTTTCTTTGTCAGGAGACATTTCATTACTGACTCAACTTTGTTATTTGCTAGTGGTCTGCTCTGCTTTGTGCCTTCATGGTTCAACTTTGGTAGGTTATATGTCCAGAATCTTATCTACTTCTAGGTTTTGCAATGTGTCAGTATATTGCTATTCATTTGTGATGGAAAAACTAAAAAGCACCCCCCCACCAAAAGACTGTAAAATCCCCAGATCCCTGAGTTCTCAGAAACAGGCCCCAAGCTATAACAGATGTGTTGAACACAAGATGTACCTAACTAAGAGAGACTTTCTGCCCTAGCTAAACATTAACTCTTGATGCACTTACAGTTCAGCTTCTTTAGAATTCCACTTATTGCTGTAAAAGCCCTCCACTATCAGAAATAACTTATAAAATCCCTACCCTACAACAACTTGGGGCCAAGAGTTTGGATGCTTAGGCTCCTCTGTGTCTGCCAGCACAATAAAGTTCATCTCTTTACCTCTCCGGTTGCTGCTTGGTTTCTTCCTTCCTCTGGTAACACCAAAATTCCCATAACATGTTAACGATCTTTTATGTTTCTATGGTCTCCGTTGTATTGTCTTTTCTGCATCTCTGGTTTATTCATTTGAGACTTCTGTCTTTTGTCTTGATTAATTTAGCTAAAGGTTTGTCAATTTCGTTCATATTTTGGAAGAACAACTTTTCATTTTGTTGGTCTTTTCTATTTTTTGCCTATTTAAAAAAATTTCTGCTCTGATCTTTGTTATTTTCTTCATTCTATTAATTTTGAGGTTGGTTTCCTCTTATTTTTCTAGTTCCTTGAGCTACATCATTGTGTTTTCTATTTGAGATTTTTCTATTTGATTGATATATAACCATTTATTACTATAAACTTCCCTCTTACTACTGGTTTTGCTGTATCCAGCAGGTTTTGGTATGTTGTGTTTTCATTTTCATTTATTTTAAGAAAATTTAAAATTTCCCTTTTGATTTCCCATTGGTTGATTTGAGCACATGTTATGTAATTTCCATGTGTTTGTACGATTTCTAAAGTTCCTCTGATATCTGATTTTATTTCATTGTAGTCAGAGAACATACATGAGATAATATCAGTTTCTTTGAACTTGAGGAGACTTGTCTTGTGGCCTAATATATGATCCAGGCTGGAAAATGTTCCATGTTCTGATGAGAAGAATGTGTATTCTGCAGCTTTTGGATGGAATGTCCTGTCAATGTCTGTTGGATTATTTGGTCTGTTGTATAATTTATCTTCATTGTTTCTTTGTTGATTTTTTTTTTGGTTTGGATGATTTATCCATTGATAAACATGATATGTTGAAATCCCCAGCAGTTATTGTATTGTAATATATCTCTCCCTTTAGATATAAAAATATTTTATTTATGTAAGTGGGTGCTCTGGTATTGAAAAAAAATATGCACTTACATTTGTTATTTTCTCCTGTTGAATTGGTTCCTTTATTATATAGTGTCATTTTGTGTCTCATTTTACAGTTTTTGACTGAAAGCCCCTTTTATTTGATATAAGTATAACTATTGCTGCTTGATTTTGGTTTCCAATCATATGGACTATCTTTTTCCATTTTTTCACTTTCAGTGTACATGTGTCTTTACTGGGGAAGTGAGGTTTTATACACAGCATATAATAGGGTATTTTTTTAAAAAAATAGACTCAGCCAGCCTAAATCTTTTAATTGGAGAGCTTAATCCATTTACATTGATGGTTATTACTGATAGGTAAGGACTTTCTCCTGTCATTTTGTTAATTTTTTCCTGGTTGTTTTGTATATCTCTTTTATTTATCCCTCTTTTGTTGCTCATCTTTGTGGTTTTGTATTTTCTATATGGATAGATTTGATTCTTTTTCTCTTTTATGTATCTGGTTTATGAGTGAGTTTTATACTTTCATGTGCTTACATGATGGTACTTATTGTCCTTTCTTTTCATTCCACTGACTTTCCCCTAGTTCTGTGGCTATTTTCCATGCCTACATCATGTTACTCTTTCCTGACCTGGGACTTCTGGACTGTGACTCTTACCTTACTTGGCTCAGCATCTGTTTTTCATCCCCAGGATGAAGGACTGTAGTGGAAAGAGAGTTAGAGACAGAGCCTGGGTTTGAATTCAGGTTATGACTTTATTCTCTCTCTGAATCTTGAATTCTTTGCACTCAGGTTCATAATGTGGTAATAGTGAACAATTAGTGAGCTGGTAGTATGTTCAGGGCACTGAATAAAGAACTTCAAATACTTCCTCTCACAACAACACTACACACAGTTTTTTTTTAAACCTGGAAAAATCCAGGGTAGAAAGAGGTTATCTGATTGTCCAGGAACATCCAGTTGGTAAGAGGCACAGTTAGGATTGTAACTCATGCAGTCTGGCTCCAGAGACTTTGCTGTTAACCACTAATATAGAGGAAATAATGATTAGGTTGAGCATCTAGTCAATTTGCCAGGAGTATTTTATGTTTGCTATGTTTCACCTTCTCATATGTTTGTCAGCTTGTTATACTGTGGGGGCTTGTGTGTTGCTGTGATACTGAGAGCCATTCTATTGGTATTTCAGATACCAGCAGGGTCACCCATGGTGGACAGATTTCAGCTGAACTTCTAGACTAAGACAGTGTAGTAAGAAAGAACTGAAAGCCTACTCATGAAACAACTAGATATTGAAAGCCCTATGAATGCCTAGAAGCACTGTCAAATATGGTGCCAGAAAATAAGCCCCCCCCCCCCCAGGCTGGAAGGCATTAAAGAAATAACTGGGGAAGAGTTGCCTCCTCTCTCAAAGTAGAGTTGAACTAAATGATGAGGATAGAGTGAAGCCCTTGGGACCTCCTTTTGATGACGTGAAACAACTCAAAATAGGAAGAAATAGTGTTTGCAACAATGAGCTCAAACTAAAAAAATTGTATGCATGGCACAGTATTGGCTACTGTTTTATTCTGCTGTATTTAGGGTCACTTTGAGTCAGATCTGACTCTATGGACCTAACAGCAAAAACAAAAATGTTTCATTCCATGTTTCCAAGTAATAAGATGTGACAGGTTATCTACTCCACATATTGACACAAATGCATGCTTCACTCTCCAGGGCAACTCCTGTGAGGTGTATGGCAAACAATGTGGCTAGATGTGCATAGCCACTGAAAATGATGTTGGTAGAGAATTTTGAAGGATATGAGTAGAACTTATAAGAAAGTGATAAAAACAGAATATAGAACTATATATAAAGTGTGATCTTAACTCATAAAATTGTGTTTGCCTAGGAAGAGAAGGAAATTATAGCCACAATCCCTTTCATGATAGCCCAAAAGAAAATTAAATACCTTGGAATCAATCTAACCAAAGACGTTGCAGACCTCTACAAGGAAAATTTGAAAACATTAAAGAAAGAAATCACAGGATACTAAAAAGTGGAAGGTCCTTCCCTGCTCCTGGATTGGGAGAATCAATATAGTAAAAATGGCTATCCTACCAAAAGCAATATATAGATTTTATACAATCCCTATTAAAATGCTAAAGACATACTTTACAGAAATAGAAAAAAATGATCCCCAAATTCATATGAAACACAAAGGCCACATATAGCCAAAACACCCTTATGCTGCAAAACCAGTGCAGGTAGAATACCAATCCCTGATTTTAATTTATACTATAAGCCTGTAGTAGAAAAAGCAGCTTGGTACTGGCACAAAAATAGGCCAGAATACCAGTGGAACAGAAGAGAAGATCCAGAGATACACCAGTGCATCTGTAGCACTTGATTTTTGACAAAGGAGCAAAGCAGGTAAATTGGAGAAAGGATAGCCTTTTAAATAAATGGTGCTGGGAAATATGGATATCTGCTTGCAGAAAAATGTAAACTGACCAGCATCTCTCAATATGCATGAGAGTTAACTCCAAATGGATAAAAGACCTCAATATAAAACTAGAAACTTTAAAATTAGTAGAAGAAAGGATAGCAATATGCTCCAACATATAGGTATAGGAAAGCATTTTCTTAGTAGGACTCCAATTGTTCAAGAAATCACAACAGAATAGATAAATGGGATTACCCAAAATTAAAAAGCTTCTGTACAGCAAAGGAAATAATCAACAGAGTCAAGGAAATCCCCACTGAATGGAAAAAATCTTCACATTCTATACATTGGACAGAGGACTAATTTTCAGAATTTATAGAGAACTCAAGACAGCAATACCCAAGAAAACAAATAACCCTATACACAAATGGGCTAAGGAACTGAACAGACAGTTCTCAAATGAAGAGGCTTGTAAAGCCATGAAACACTTGAAAAAATACTCAATATCTCTAGCCATTAGGGAAATGCAAATCAAAATAACTCTGAGGTCCCACCTTACTCCAGTAAGAATGGCCAACATCTATAAAAGAAGTAACAACAAAAGCTGATGAGGCTGTGCAGAAAAGGGAACCCTCTTACATGGCTGGTGGAGTTGCAAATTGCTTCAACCACTTTGGAAATTAGTATGGAAGTAACTTAGAAAACTAAAAATAGATCTACCATATGACCCAGCTATAACTATTGGGAATATATCCAAAGGGAGATGAGGCATCATACCACAGAGACATCTGCATCTCCATGTTCAATGCAGCACTTTTCACAATAGCAAGGATATGGAATCAACCAAAGTGTCTGTCAACAAAAGAATGGATAAAAAATTATGGTCCATATACACAATGGAATACTACTTAGCAATAAAAAAATGAAATAATGTCATTTGCAGCAAAATGGATGGAATTGGGAGAAAATTGTTTTAAGTGAATGAACACAAGGCCAAAAAGAGAAGTATCACATGTTCTCACGCATATGTGGGAGCTGAATCAAATTTAAAAGAAGTAAAAAGTCCTATACATAAATTGGAACATAATAAAAAGCTCATGTAAACTTAGTAGAGAAAGGACAATTTAATGAGTGGAAAGAGGGAGGGAGGGGTCTAGCAAAAGGAATTGATGATGGGAGAAGACAGGAGGGGGAGGAGGGCCAAGGAGGAGAGAGGAATGAGAGAGAGGGTGACCTCAAAGTAAACAGCCCAACTTTAATAGTTCAGTAAATAATTATAATAATACCAACAATACCAAAGGATGGCAATAATGCAAATGGGCTAGATTATTCATGTAATACTGCTGACAATGTAAAAAGATAGATCACTGCAGAAATAAGTTTGGGACTAAATCATAATTGGGATGCAAGGGTATAGAAAAATATTCCCATAAACAGACATGCAAGTAGAAAGGAGGGCATTGGTGGGGGGTTGGGAGAGGGGGGAGGAAGGGCACAAGAGGGTAATGGGGAAGGTATCTATACAATGTACAATGAAATACATATATGGAAATATCACAATAAAATGCATGTCATAATGAAACACATTAAGTTATATATTAAAAATTTCCAATAAAAAAGAAAGAAAAAAGAAATTAAAAGAATAAAAAAGTTGTGCTTGTCATCATCAAGATTTTTCAACAAATAAACATCTTTCCTGCCCATTTGGTGTCCAGACACCTCAACCAATGAACCTGGAAGGCTGATATGAGGCCTGTCCATTATATGTACTATTGCTGCCCATAATGTGAGACAGAGGAATGTTTATTGATGATACTTGGTAAATACTGATTGATTTCACGAACAAGGAAGAGAGGGAATGAATATAACTTTGCATTCACTGGATTTTCATCTTGAACGCACTTGGCTCAGTTTGAGGCGTCATTGTTTCAAAAGAAGAAATTAATATTTTTCTTCCTGGAAACTCCTTGGTTCAAAATAATGATCTCAATATGATACTTTGTTTAGTGAAGCAAAGTTGGAGTTTTAAAGAAAACATTTTAAATGTAGATTTAGGCATGGGAAGAGAGAGATGGAGAGAGATGGGGGTGGAGAGAGAGAGAGAGAGAGAGAGAGAGAGAGAGAGGATACCCCACACCCAGGACTTTGTGTGGACTTCTTGAGAGTCACATGTAAGTGTCTGAACAAGACCTATACATATGACTTTTGAGACTTTTAAAATTATATTGTCCAGAGAATTTAAAAGATTAAGCAGAACTATTTTGATTTTATTTATTTTTATCAAAAGAACTTTTATTCAGGAAATGAGATAAAGTGGTTTATGAGGTGCATTGCACAGGTTTACAGGCTGATGAGATATAAATATAGGTCAAAAAGATCAAAGGAATCCTTTTCACAATAGGTCACAAAGAGATGAAAACATCTTTTAATTGCAAACAATTCATAATCTTTGTGAGATTTTCTCAGAAAAGAGATTATAGTCTGGTGTATGTGATTTGGCCTCAGCTAGTGATTGTGAGGGTAAGGAGCTTCTTTCTTGTCCCATGTATTCTTAATTTTCTCTTTCTTTCTATACTATATCATTTCCCCCTCTGAGACTTCGATCCCTTAATCTGAAGGGTTGATAATGATTGAAGTTCCATTTTCTGCAGCTTTCTCATATTTAACAGAAAGGTAAACCCTGCCTATCCAGGAATCAAAAGTTTAACCTGCCCCATCTAAGGGGCACACAAGATGGTCTGAACTTGAAGACTGGACAATCACCATTCGATGGGAATCTGGAAGACAAGATGTTCTTGGAGATATTAAACAGTATCATTATGGCATTTTCATACATGGACATAATGTACTTTGATCATATTCACCCACATTACTCTCTCCTTTGTCTTCCCTCTCCTCTCTTTTTAAAGTGGGTTTAGTGCTGATGAAATTTTACATGTGTTTTTACTTTTAATCTACAAAAGATGAATCACTCAGAAAGAAAGCTTTTTTATATAAATATATATAAAATTATTTGTTCACATATAATGTATATGCCATAAAATTTCACATATAATGTATGTGCCATAAAGTTTTACATATTCATCATTTAAAGGTTTTTGACAGACACCAATTTTAAAAAATTAGTGATATAGGTAGAAAATAAGATTGGAAAATGTAACCAATTTTTATTGTATAGTCTACTGGTGTTAGTTGCAATTATAATGCTTTGTGGCCATCACTAGTACTTATAAACCTTTTTCATCATTCCAGTAGAAACTCTGTAATCATTATATTATAGCCTCCTATTCTCCCTTCCTCTAGGCCCAGGTAATCCCTAATCTCCTCTTCTTCTTTTTCTTAGTTTTTGTGGGACCCAGGGCCTTGCACATACTTTGCAAGTACTCTACCCCCAGCTCATGTTTTTACTTTTTATTTTGAGACAGGATCTCTCCATGTTATATGTGCTGTCTTTAGTCTTGAACTTGTGATCCTCCTGACTCAAGTCTCCTGAGTTGCTGGAATTACAGGTGTGCGGCATAGTGCCCGCTTCTAATCTACTTTTCATAGTCTACTCTCTGACTCTCTCAATTTACGTATTCTACTACTTAGAGAATCATACAATATTTGTCCTTCTGTGCCTTATTTCATTCAGCATTCTGTAATCAAGGCCCTTCATGCTACAGCATGTGTCAGAACTTTACATCTTTCTATAATAGAGTATTATTCCATTGTGTGTATCCATTGCATTTTGTGTACCAAGTCCTTTTTTAGTGGGCATTTGGGTATGATCTACTTTATGTCTATTATAAATAATGTTTCAATACACATTGGCTTAAAAGTACCTGCTTGAGTTCCTGATTTGAATTCCTTTGCGTAAATACCTAGTAGTGGAATCGGTGGATTATACGCTAACTCTATTTTGTAGCTTTGTGAAAAACTATCAAACTGTTTTCCAAATTTTCTATGCCAATACACATTTACTTACAATGCTTAACAGTTCTAATTCCTCCACATTCTGCCCAACATTTCTTATTTTCCATTAAAATAATTATAGTGATTTAAAAGGGTATATCATTGTAGTTTTGATTCACATTTTTCAGTTGACTAATATGTTGAGGGGCTGGGATTTAGCTCAGTGGGTAGAGCACTGTGCTGCAGTCTCTGAGGCCCAGAGTTCAATTCCCAGCACCGCAAAAATGGGAGCAGGACCTGGCAATCCACTCCCAAGGCAATCCTGAAGCACTCAGCCATTGAAAACCCTATGAGGGTCGCTATGAGTCGGATACCGACTCGACGGCACACAACAACAACAACAATATGTTGAGAATCTTATTTGTTGCTTATTGACATTTTAAAATTACTATTTTATTTATACATGTTAGTGGGGTACAGAGTAATACATTAGTTGACATATTTGTTATGCAACTATCAAATCAGTATTCTTAACATTTCCATCTACGTAAACATTTTAAAAAACAAAAAGCAGAAAAAGGAAAAAAGTACAAATTTTAATTAACATGTAATGACAGTATATTCAACAATAGGTTATACTCATATCTTTTCCTTTTTTAAATTTTCATAGGGTTTCATCCTATAGTTTGTGTTTTATTCTCTCCCTCTTTTCCTCTCTATATTGTTCTCCTCCCTCTTCTTCATCAACCATTCCATCCCAGTTGTCGCCTCTCCCCTAAATTGGGTCAACTTATATTTTCCATCCTTATATAAATATGGTTGCACATTTATCAATGTATGCATACATGTATGTATGTATAATTTTTTTCCTTTAAGGTAGATTTAGCTCCTGCATATGAGCAAGAACATGTGGTCTTTCTCTTTTTGAGTCTGGGTTATTTTGCTTAAAATGATACTTTCCAGTTCCTTCCATTTTGCTGCAAATGACAATTTTGTTCTTTATTACTGAATAGTCCATTGTGTAAAAATAACACACTTTTAAAATCCAGTCCTCTGTTGATGGACATATGGGTTGATTCCATATCCTTGCAATTGTGAAAAGTGTTGCATTGTCAGGCGTGGTGGCACATGCCTGTAATCCCAGCAGGTCGGGAGGCGGAGGCAGGAGGATGGCAAATTCGAGACCAGAGGCAGTCAGGGTAACTTAGCAAGACCCTGTCTCAAAAAGGAAAAAAATAAAAAAGGGCTGGGGGTGCAGCTCAGTGGTCCAGCACTTGCAAATCATGCAAGCAGGAGGCTCTGGGTTTAACCCAAAGTACAGAAAAAAAAAAAAAAAGCTGCATAAAATATGGAAGTGCAAGTTTCTTGTAGTATGATGACTTATATTCCTTTGGGCATATTCCTAAAAGTGGTATAAATGGATCATATGGTAGTTCTAGTTTCAGTTTTTTAAGGTACCTCCATGTTGATTTCCATAATGGTTGAACTAATTTACAGTTCTGCCAACAGTGTAAGAGGGTTCCTTTTTCTCTGCATCCTCACCAGCATTTGTTGTTATTTGTTTTGTTGCTCTTGGCCATTCTTACTGGAGTGAGATGGAATTTCAGTGTAGTTTTGATTTGCCTTTCCCTAATGGCTAGGGATACCGAACTTTTTTAGTGTGTTTATTGGCCATTTGTATTTCCTCTTTTGAGAAATTTCTGTTCAGTTTCATTGCCCACTTATTGCATTGTTTGTTACTTTGGTGTTAAATTTCTTGAGTTCTTTGTGTATTCTAGAAATTAATCCTCTGTCAGAAGTGTAGGATGGAAAGATTTGCTTCTATTCTGTGAGCTCTATTAATAATTTGCTTTGCTGTACATAACTTTTAAGTTTTATGTAATTCCATTTGTTGATTCTTGGTGCAGTTTCCTGAGCAAGTGGAGTATTGTTAAGGAAGTCCTTGCACATATCTGTGTGTTGGAATGTGTTTCCTATTTTTTCTTCTAGGAGTTTTAAGGTTTCCAGTTTTATGTTATATCTCTGATCCATTTTGAGCTGGTTCTCATGCACATTGAGAGATATGGGTCTATTTTCATTCTTTTATATATCAATATCCAGTTTTCCAAGTACTATTTGTTGAAAAGGGTATCTTTTCTCCAATGTATGCCTTTGCCCCTTTGTCAAAGATCAGATGGCTATAGATGTGTGGGTGTATATTTGGGTCTTCTATTGTGTTACATTGATTTTCATGACTGTTTTTGTGCCAGTACTATGTTGTTTTTGCCACTATGGCCCTGTAGTATAGTTTGAAGTCAGGTATTGTGATACTTCTTGTATTGTTCTTGAAGCTCAGGAGTGTTTTGGCTATTTGTGGTCTTTTGTGCTTCCATACAAACTTTAGGATTGTTTTTTCTAGTTTTGCAAAGTATGTAATTGGAATTTTGATGGGGATTGCTTTGAATCTGTAGATTGCTTTTGGTAGTACAGTCATTTTCACAATATTAATTTTTCTGATCCATGAGCAAGGTAGATCTTTCCATCTTCTAGTACTTTCTGTGATTTTTTTCTTTAGTGTTTTGAAGTTTGTGTTGTAGAGGTCTTTAGTGTCTTTGGTTAGATTGATTCCTAAATATTTAATTTTTTGGTGGGCTATCATTAGTGGCATTATTGTTTTGATTTCTTTCTCTTTCTGTTCTCAGTATTGGTGTAAAGGAATGCTACTGATTTTTGAGTGTTAATTTTGCATCCTGCTATTCTTCTGAAGGGCTGGGATTTAGCTCAGTTTGTAGAGCACTGCGCAGCAGTCTCTGAGGTCCCGAGTTCAATTCCCAACACCGCAAAAATGGGAGAAGGACGTGGCAATCCACTCCCAAGGCAATCCCGAAACTGTCAGCCATTGAAAACCCTATGAGGGTCGCTATGAGTTGGATACCGACTCAAAGGCACCTAACAACAACAAAAATTCTTCTTCTTTGTCTTCTTCTTTTTTAATGAGAAAGAATTTTTAATTTTTAATTTTTTAATTTTTAATTTTTTATTGGACATTTTTAATGTACACCTTAATGTGATTCATTCTGACATGTTTTTCATTGTGGCATTTACATATATATGCATTTTGATGTACATTATTCATATAGGTGCCCCCTTACACTCTTGTATGCTTCCCCCCACCCTCCCCATCTAACCATCTAAGTCTTCTCTATCATTTACTTGGTAATATTTTTCTATATGTACTTGAGTTCCAGTTCTGTTTAAGATAGATATTTTTCCTGTAGTGAACTTTGTTATTATCTTGTCAGAACAATCGCATGTATTTTCTAGACCATTTATATTGACACCATTCTTAGCTTTTTTCTTACCATTTTATTTTGATCCGACCTTTGAATAGGATGTTTGCTCCTTATAATTTTGATTCAACTCCCACATATGAGTGAGAACATGTGGTGTTTCTCTATCTGAGCTCGTGTTCATTCACTTAAAATAATTTTCTCTAATTCTATCCATTTTGCTGCGAATGACCTTATTTCATTTTTTTTGATTGCTGAGTAGTATTCCATCATGTATATGTACCATAGTTCTTTTATCCATTCTGTTGAAGGGCATTTTGGTTGATTCCATATCCTTGCTATTGTGAAAAGTGCAACATTGAACATGGAGATGCAGGGGTCTCGGTGGTATGATGACCCATCTTCCTTTAGGTAAATTCCCAGTAGTGTTATAGCTGGGTCATATGGTAGATCTAGTTTCAGTTTTTTTAAGATACCTCCATATTGATTTCCACAGTGGCTGGACCAATTTACAGCTCCAGCAACAATGTAAGAGTGTTCCTTTTTCACTGCAACCTCACCAGCATTTGTTGTTATTTGTTTTTATTGATCTTGGCCATTCTTACTGGTGTAAGGTGAGATATCAGCATTGTTTTTATTTGCATTTTCCTAATGGTTAGGGATAGTGAGAATTTTTTCATGTGTTTCATGGCTTTACGGAACTCTTCATTTGAGAACTGTCTAGTCAGTTCCTTTGCTCATTTGTGTATTGGGTTATTTGTTTTCCTGGGAGTTTTTTCCTTGAGTTCTTTATAAATTCTAGTAATTAGACCTTTATCTGATGTATAACATGCAAAGATTTTTTCCCTTTCCATGGGGGTTTCCTTGACTCTGTTAATTGTTTCTTTTGCTGTGCAGAAGCTTTTTAATTTCATGTGATCCCATTTATCTATTCTTGTTGCAATTTCTTGAGCAATCGGGGTCATATTTAGGGAATACTTTCCTAAGCATATATGATGGAGTGTATTGCCTATCTTCTATAAGTTTTAAAGTTTCTGGTTTTCTGGTTTTATGTTGAGATCTTTTATCCATTTTGAGTTAACTCTTGTGTATATTGAGAGATGGGGGTCAGCTTTCATTTTTCTGCATGTGGATGACCATGTTTCCCAGCACCATTTGTTGAAGAGGCTGTCCTTTTTCCAGTTTCCTTGCTTTGCTCCTTTGTCGAAAATAATGTGGCTATAGGTGTGTTGAGGTATATCT
>VMDO01037876.1:0-13969 GCA_007922755.1 Pedetes capensis
CAATACACAAATGGGCAAAGGAACTGAGTAGACAGTTTTCAAATGAAGAGGTCCATAAATCCATGAAACACATGAAAAAGTGCTCAATATCCCTAGCCATTAGGGAAATGCAAATCAAAACAACGCTGAGATTTCACCTTACAACAGTAAGAATGGCCAAGATCAATAAAACAAACAACAACAAATGCTGGCGAGGTTGCGGGGAAAAGGGAACACTTTTACATTGTTGGTGGAGCTGTAAATTGGTGCAACCACTATGTAAATCAATATGGAGGTACCTCAAAAAACTAAAAATAGATCTACCATATGACCCAGCTATAACACTATTGGGAATTTACCCAAAGGGAGATGAGTCATCATACCACAGAGACACCTGCATGTCCGTGTTCAATGCAGCGCTTTTCACAATAGCAAAGATATGGAATCAACCAAAGTGCCCTTCAACAGAAGAATGGATAAAAAAACTATGGTATATATACACAATGGAATACTACTCAGCAATCAAGAAAAATGAAATAAGGTCATTTGCAGCAAAATGGATGGAATTATAGAAAATTATTTTGAGTGAACAAACTTGAGCTCAGAAAGAGAAACACCACATGTTCTCACTCATATGAGGGAGCTGATTCAAAATTATAAGAAGGAAAAATCCTACTCAAAGGTCAGATCACATTAAAAGGGGGGGAGGGAAGATAAGAATGAGGTCAATATAAATGGACTAAAAATCGCATGTAATTGTTCTAACAAGATAGAAACAAAGACCACTACAGGAATAGTTTCTATCTTAAACAGAAATGGAACCCAAGGACATATAGAAAAATACTATATAGTAAAAGATAGAGAAGACTTGGATGGGAAACTTAGATAGGAAGGGGGGAGGGGGAAACATAGAGGAGGGCAAGGGGTAACATATATGAATAATGCTTATCAAATTGCATATATGAAAATTGTCACAACGAAAAGCATGTCAAAATGAATCACATTATGATGTACATTAAAAATTTCTAATAAAAAAAGAATTAATGGTGTAGAAGAAGGAGTAAAAATTAAAACTAAAAGGATAGAAAAGCTATTCAATAAAGTAATCATAGAAAACTTCTCAGAGCTGGGGCAACAAGTAGACACCCAAATACAAGAGGCATTTAGAATTCCAAAAGACATGACCAGAAAAGAACTTCTCCACATCTCATGATTGTTAAAGTGCTAAGACTACAAAGGAAAAAAAAAGAATTAATAGCTGTAGGAGAAAAATACCGAGTCACTTACATAAGCAAACCTATCAGAAAAATATCAAACTGCTCACAATAACTCTAAAAGACAGGAAAGCATGCAGTGACATATTTCAAGCCCTGACAGTAAATAACTGTCAACCAAGATTACCATAACCAGCAAAGTTGTCCTTTGAAATTGATGGAGAAATTAAAGACTTTCCAAGATAAGATCAAAATTAAACAATCTATAACTTTTAAAGAGATGGGGCTAGGGTTTAGCTCAGTGTGGCATAGTGCACCAATGTTTTCTCTGAGGCCCTGGGTTCAATCCCCAGCATCACAAAAGTCAAAGAAGGATTTGCCAGCCCACTCCCAGATAATCTCAAAACAATCTTCCACTGACAACCCTATGAATAGCAGGGAAGCACTGACATGGTGCTGGGCTTGGCACAGTGCTACAGAGTGTTAGATTCTGTTATCCATAGAATCACTATGGTCAGACCCAGTTCAATAGCAACACCAACAATAATAACTACTAAGCCAACAGTATAGAAGACATTTAAAGAAATCCTACACACATGGGGAGAAATTTTGACAAATCAGGAAAGAATCAATTGTGTGAGAGAAACACATGAACAAATGAGAGATAGGAAAGAAGAAGGTATGTGGACATTAGTAAACTGGCACAACCCTCATATGATTAAGGAAATAGAAAAGAACAATCAATATCTAATATCTAAACTAACTAGGAAAGCAACTAACAATATTACATGAAACACCAAGTTCTTTTCAATAATAACCCTAAATATAAACAGTCTTAATGTTCTAGGTTTTTAAAATGTAGACCAGCTTATTGGATTAAAAAACAAGTCTCAACAATATGTTCTTTCCAGGAAAAACACCTCATTTGCAAAGACACACACAGACTGAAAATGAAAGGATGGAAAATGATTTGCCTAACATGTAGAAGCCAAAACTAAAAACAAAAAATAAAAGTAAAACAACAAAAAAATAACTGTTGCTTATATTGAGATCTGACAAAGTAGACTTTAGCCCAAGATTAATCAGAAGAGAAGTAGATCACTTGACAGTACCTAACAAAAATAACATGTTAATAAAGGGAATAACACATAAAGAAGAAATAATTATTGTAAACATGTGTGAAATGGATATTGGTGCACCTAATTTCATAAAATAAACACTACTGGATGTATAGGGACAGAGAGCTCCAGATATAGTAATTTTAAATGAGTGTCTTTAATATCCCACTTTCATTAATAGACAGATCATCCAAACAAAAACTCAACAAAAAACCTCAGAGTTAAACAACACCAAAGATCAAACAGACTTAAGGGAAATCTACAGAATATGTAATCCAACAGATGTGGTCTACACATTCTTCTCAGCAGCACATGGAAAGTTTTCCTCAAATAGACTACAGTTTGGGTCAAAAAGTGAGTTTGCGGGGACTGGGGGCAACTACTCTACCACTCAACTGTTTTGGATTTTTTACTTTTATGTTTTGAGATAGGGTCTCACTCAATTGTGCAGCCTGCCTCTGGCCTTGTAATTGTTATCCTTCTGCCTCAGTTCCTTCTGAGATTACAGGAGGGAGCCACAATACCTGACCATAAAGCAAGTCTTAAATACAAAAAAAAATTGAAATTACTTCTTGTATCTTAGGAGATCATAATAGTATAAAACTGGAAATTAACAGAAAGAGAAAAACAGAAAATACCCAAATTCATGAAGATTGAACAATACACTATTGAATGGTCAGGGAGTCATTGAAGAAATAAGGGAAGAGTTTTAAAAAATCCTACAATCAGTTAAAAATGAAAACACAATGTACTAGAACATTTGAGATACAGCAAAATATGCTATACAAAGGAAGGTCATGACTGTGAGTGCTTACATCAAAAAACTAGAGAGAGCTCAAGTAAATAAATTAATGATGCAACTTGAGTCATTTAGAAGAAAGAAAGAATAAGCAAAACTCCAAATTTGTAGATGGAAATAAATAGTAAACATCAGAGTTGAAATTGATTAAATGGAGACTAAAAGAATACAAGAAATCAATGCAATGGTGTATTCCTTTGAAAAGATAAACAGAATTGACAAATCCTGAGCCAAATTAATCAAAAGAAAGATAAGGTCTAAACTCAGAGAGTTAGAAATGAAAAAAGTGTCATTGTAGCAGACATCAGTGAAATGCAGAAAATCACTAAAAATACTGTGGGAACTTATATTTTAAAAGATGGACAATTTAGAAGAGATGTTTTCATTCCTTAAAAAATATGACCTACTAAAATTAAATCAAGAGGCCATAAGTAACTTAAACAGATCTATAATTAGCAATGAAATTAAAAGCAGTGATAAAGAGTATTCCAACAAAGAAAAACCCAGGACATGAAGGATTCCCAGTTTATTCTACCAAATCTTTAGAGAAGAATTAATATCTGCACTCCTCAAACTATTCCATAAAGTAGCAATCAAATGAATGCTTCCAAGTTCAGTCTATGAAGCCAATACCACCATGATACCAAAACCAGGTAAAGGCACATTAAGAAAGGAGAGCTATAGAAAAATACCTCTGATGAACAGATATAAAAATTCTCAATATTATATTTACCTAACAAACTCAGTAACCTACTAAAATATCATTACAGCATGACCAAGGTTTCATTTCAGGGATACAATGATGGTTCAACATATGCAAATCCATAGATGTAATAGCACATAAATAGACTCAAAGAGAATTTACATATTCATTTCAATACATGTAGAAAAGGCCTTTTGCAAAATTCAGCATCACATTGTGATAAAAGCCATAAAAAAAAGAAACACTTGGATTAGAAGGAATGTACTTCAGTATAATAAAGGCTATGTACGGCAAACCTATAGTCACCATTATCCCAGATGGGGAAAAAAAATTAAAGCATTCCCTCTAAAATTTGAAATGAGACTACAAGTGATTTCTAATTTCTAAAATTAGAAATGAGACTACAGACTCTATTCTATTCACAATGATTCAATATAGTGATTAAAATCTCATCCACAGTAATAAGGCAAGAGAAAGAAATAAAAAGAATACAGATAGGGAAGGAAGAAGTCAAATTATCTGTATACTGAAAATATGATGCTATATTTAAAAGACTCTAAAGACTCCACCAGAATATACTTAGATTTGATAAATACTTTTAGCAAAGTGTTCTTGTTTAGGTGCTTTCAAGTCAGGTCTGACTTATAGTCACCTTATGTACAACAGAGAAAAAATTTAAGCCTCGAGTGGCAGTAGTGAAAGATTATACAGGGAAAATATTAAATGATGCAGGAAACATCCAAAGAAGATGGGAAGAATACACAGAGTCATTATACAAGAAAGAATTGGTAGATGACCAACCACTCCAAGAGGTTGCATATGAAGAGGAACCAATGGTGTTGAAGGACGAAGGGGAAGCTGCCTTGAAAGAACTGGCGAAACACAAGGCTCCAGGAACGGATGGGATACCAATAGAGATGTTTCAACAAACAGATGCAGCACTGGAGGTATGAACAGGTCTGTGCCAACAGGTTTGGAAAACAGCTACTTGGCTAACTGACTGGAAGAGATCCATATTTGTGCCTATTCCCAAAAAAGGCAATCCAATGGAATGTGCAAATTATCAGACAATATCATTAATATTGCACACCAGCAAAATTCTACTAAAGATCATTCAGAAGAGACTGCAGCAGTATATAGACAGAGAATTACCAGAAAATCAAGCAGGATTCAGATGAGGGCGGGGAACCAGGGACATCATTGCTGATGTCAGGTGGATATTAGCTGAAAGCAGAGAATATCAGAAAAATGTCTACCTATGTTTTATTGACTATGCAACAGCATTTGATTGTGTGGATCATAACAAATTATGGATAACACTTCGGAAAATGGGAATACCAGAACACTTAATTGTGCTCATGAGAAATCTGTACACGAACCAGGAGGCAGTTGTTCAAATAGAACAAGGAAAAACTGCGTGGTTTAAAATTGAAAAAGGTGTGTGCCAGGGCTGTATACTTTCACCCTATCTCTTCAATTTATACGCTGAGCAAATAATCCGAGAAGCTGGACTTTATGAGGAAGAACGTGGCATCAAGATTGGAGGAAGACTCATTAACAACCTGCATTATGCAGATGACACCACTCAGCTTGCTGAACGTGAAAAGGATTTAAAACTCTAACTGATGAAGATCAAAGATCATAGCCTTCAATATGGGTTATGACTAAACATCAACAAAACAAGAATCCTTATGACTGGGTCAGTACGCAACTTCACAATAAATGGAGAAAAGATTGAGGTTGTCCAAGATTTTGCTTTGCTTGGCTCTATAATCAACACCCATGGAAGCAGCAGTCGAGAAATGAAAAGACACATTGCTCTAGGAAAAGCTGTGGCAAAAGATCAATTTAGAGTATTGAAAAGCAAAGATGTCACATTAAAGATGAAGGTGCATCTGACTCATGCCATGGTATTTTCAGTCGCATCATATGGTTGTGAAAGCTGGACATTGAACAAGGGAGACAGAGAAAGAATTGATGCTTTTGAATTGTGGTGCTGGAGATGTCTATTGAATATACCATGGACTGCCAAAAGCACCAACAAATGTGTCCTAGAAGTGCAACCGGAGTTCTCCTTGGAAGGAAGAATGGCAAGACTGCATCTTACATATTTCGGACACATAGTCAGGAGAGAGCAATCCCTGGAGAAGGACATCATGCTTGGGGGAGTGGCAGGTCAACACAAAATAGGAAAACCCTCCACCAGATGGATTGACACAGTGTCTGCAACAATGGGCTTAAACATAAATAAGATTGTTTGCCTGGCACAGAATCGGGAAGTGTTTCAATCTACTGTACATAGGGTCAATGTAAGTCGGACTCAACTCAATGGCTCCTAAAAACAACAAGTACAACAGAACAAATCACTACGCAACGCTGTACCATGATGGCACTATTGTCAGTTCTCCTAGGCTATATGTAGGGTTTTTAAGAGCTGCTTGTTTTGGGAGTGGGCTGCTGGGTCCTTCTTCCTAGCCTACAGCATCTAGTATTCTCAGGAAGTCTGCCATCTGAGAACTAACCATGTCTGATCCTGCTTAGCTTCCCAAATATGACAAGATTGGATGCCAGGCTGGAATGGTTGTATGCATCAGAAATGTAGCATGATACAAAACAAATATCCAACAATCAGTAGCATTTCTATAAAGCAATAATGAACATGATTAGAAAGACCACACCCCATTCACAGTAGCCTCAAAAATAAATAATTATATAAGAATAAATCTAATCATGGAGGTGAAAGACTTCCATAATGAAAACTTGTAAACATTGAAGAAACAAATTCAAGAAGACAGTAGAAGATGGAAGGACTCCTCTTGCTCATGGATTGGCAAGTTAATTTTGTGAAAATGAATACACTACCAAAAGTGATCTACAGATGCAATGGAACTCCTATCAAAATTCCAAAGACATACTTCACAGAAATAGTAAAAGCAGTCCTAAAATTCATATGGAAACACAAAAAATCCCCAAAATCCAAGGCAATCTTGAGAAGAAAGAGTAATGCATGAGGCATCACAATACCTAACATCAAATTGTATCTCAGGACCATAGTAACAAAACAATAGAGTACTGGCACAGAAACAGACATTTAGATCAATGGAATGAAATAAAGGACACAGCTACAGCCACCTGATTTTCAACAAAATTACCCAAAACATGCATTAGAGAAACACATACTCTTCAACAAATTGTGCTGGGAAAATTAGATATCCACATGTAGAAAAATGAAACTAGATATTTCTCTCTAACCCTCTTCAAAAGTCAGTTCAAAATAGATCAAAACCTTCATGTAAAACCAGAAGCTCTTAAACTTCTAGAGGAAAACACAGGGGAAACACTGCAAGATATAGGCCTAGGAAAGAACTTTCTAAAATATATTCCAATAGCCTAGGAAATAGCAAGTATTGACAAATGGAATTGCATGAAATTAAAAAGCTTCTGTACAGCAAAAGAAATAATGAATAGAGAGGACAGAGAATGGGAGAAAATCTCTCCCAGTCATATATCTGACATGGACATAATATCTAGAATATATAAAGAGCTCAAAAATTTAACACCAAAAATAGTAATCTAATCAATACATGGACAATTGAGTTGAATAGACAGTTCTTGAAAGAAGAAGTACACATGGCCAATAAATATATGAAAAAATGTTCAACATCCTTAGACATCAGGGAAATATAAATCATAAGTGTTTTGATATTCCATTTTATTCCAGTTAGAATTGCTAGAATCAACAAAACAATTAACAAAAAATGCTGGAAAGATGTAGGGTAAAAGGAACCTTTATACACTGCTAGTGGGAACATGAATTAGTACAGTCATTATAGAAATCAGTATGGAAGTTCCACAGAAAACTAAAATTACAAATACCATATGATCCAGCAATACCATTCCTGAACATATACCCACAGGAATCTAATTCAACATACCATGCTATTGTTGTTGTTGTTAGGTGCCATCAAGTCAGTATCCAACTCATAGCGACCCTACGTACAACAGGTGAAACACTATTGTCAGTGCTTCTCTGCTGTTCATAGGGTTTTCAATGGCACATTGAGTTTTGGGAGTGGGTTGCCAGGTCCTCCTGCCATCAACATACCATGTTGTTGTTGTTGTTGTTGTTAGGTGCTGTCGTGTCGGTATCCGACTCATAGCGACCCTCATAGGGTTTTCAATGGCTGACTCTTTCGGGATTGCCTTGGGAGTGGATTGCCAGGTCCTTCTCCCATTTTTGTGGTGCTGGGAATTGAACTTGGGACCTCAGAGACTACAGCGCAGTGCTCTACTAACTGAGCTAAATCCCAGTCCTCAACATAACATAGACACCTGTATTTCCATGTACATTGCAGTGCTGTTCACAATAGTTAAGATACATAACCAGCCCAGATGTCTATCCATAGATGAATGGATAAAAAAGTGGTATATATACACAATGGAATTTTATAGATCTATAAAGAATGAAATTATGTCAATCACAGGAAAGTTAGTTGATAGAACTAGAGATCATCATATTAACCAAAATGAGCTACACCCAAAAGAAAAATACCACACATTATCTCTCAGACACAGAATCTACATTTGAAACAAATAATTTGTATGTGTGAGACTTGAAAATAAAAAGGGAACTATGTAGAAGGGAAAGAATGGCATGAGAAGGGAAGAGCATCAGGAGTATAATGATAGGGTGAAAAAGATAAAAGTACACAATATAGTTGTATGAAAATGCCATTATAAATCCATTATATTTTACAATAATTAAAATTTAAATTATGAGAAAAAATGTCTTTAAGCCCTGGAGACTATTCAATTTTCCTCTATTCCTCTTCCTTCATTTTCTCTCTAAAAAGTATTTGGACTATTTTGATCTTTATTTATGAATTATTTGTCAACTCCCCAAGTAAAGCCCACACAACATAAAGTAGACATTCAAAGATCTCTAATTTCTGATTCTATGAAAATATCATTTCTTCAGGTTTACAACATACTTGAAATTTCCCATGTCTACTGGGAAATTTTCCTGCATTCAACTCCCATGATAACTTTCTTTTTCTAATTATATCCTTCAAGAGCTAGATCCATACCACTCTATTGGTAAAACTTTTCATGAATGGTCACTGTATTCCTATAGTTATAGCTATATTATACAATGTTTTACAGTCAATTGAGGTCATTTGCCTATAGATTCAGCTTCCTCTAGTGCCTGAGCTGACAGAACTAGTCTTGAAAAGTTGTCTTCTGGTTTGTTTGCCATTGTGCTCCGTGGTTTGCCTGAGCAGTTCTCCTTTATACCCTTTGAGAATTTCCTACCAAATTCAAAACCAGATAAGTCACTGTGCTGGTGATCTATCTGTGTGACTCCTGACCAACCCCCTGGTACAACATTGGAAGAAGGCTGATTTGAGCAGAAAAGGAAATATTCAGAATTTTGGAGGAATAAACAGTGTATTCAGCCTTTTTCCCATTATCATCAGAGTAAAATTCAATTTTGAGCATGCTAAAGATGTGATCCTAGGTTATGAATCAGGATAAAAAATTTTAGAATGAGTCTTTTTGAAAAGTGTTCAGTGATAGTGCCATAACAAGCTTTAGTTGCTATAATGAATATCACAAACCATTTACTTGCTGTAATTTTAGTGGCAATATCCTATATCCTGCCATTAATAAACATATTGCATTAAAAATACTTGGCAGAATATGGTCTAGCTATAATAATAATTTGCACTTATAGCTCAAAACTAATAGCTCAAAGCACTTCACAATGTGCTTTTTAATTTCTGCTCATTCCCATATGATACTTAGTTCATCCTCATTCATCCTGCAAGGTAGGTGAGTATATGACTTTCATTAAAATAATAAAAATAAATGAAATGTTTACTACGAAAAAGGAAACCAGATAGTTTTTTACAACTGTCGAGAGTAACTGGAGAGCTGGGGGCAGGGATGTGCAACATAAAAGGAATATGCATAATCTGTCTAAACTCTATGATCATGTGGGGATCAGATCAGGGAAAAAATATTCTTATAGATGAAATGATAATTTAAGTAATCAATATTACCTGGAGTCTTGAGAGTCAAGTTTCTGCAAACAATTGAAAGTTTTTCATGAAAGAGGGGACTGAGCAGTCTTACCTATTACAGCAACTGGCTTGAAAATCTACTGTATATGATTACCCAATCTATCACTAAACCCCAATATTCTGATCAGGAATCTCTGGCTTCTCTCTCTCTACCTGGATTCTGAATTTTCCTTGAGACAGAAAACCAGTGTTTTTGCCATGCTTACCTTGTTTGATTCCCATTCTCAGACTCCCAGTCCTGTAGCAGTTGTTGCCTCAGATTTCCAAAAGAGTCATTTTATACTTTGTTTGAATGTTGATTTATCATGATGGATAAGTTTAGCCCCTGATGATCCCTGGCTGTATGCAGAAATCAAGTTTTTCTAAAAAATAAAAATACATTTACTTAAATATTATTTCTTATTATCTTAGGTTTGCTAAGCTATTTTGCAATATTTTTATTCCAAATTATTGTCCTTTTTAGGCAATGTCTAGGAGATCAGAACCTTCTCAATTAAAAAACCCCTTCAAAGCTCATCAAACGTTTTCTTAGAATGACACAAGTCTACTTTATAAATAATGTACCACAATTATACATTCCTATGTTTTTTCTAAATAATATGTTATATCTCCTTCTAAACAAGTTTTTATTCTTACTCAAAATTTCTCAATCTTTCTTTGTCATAATAACACAAAAGAGTGCACATTTGATATATAAAATTTCCTTTGTTGTCACTTTAAAAAATATCCTGATCTTCATAATATTTGCAGAATCTATTATGGCTTTCCATTTCACTTTTAGTATTTATAATTTGAACATTTTCACTTTGTCTTTTATCAATAGAATCACAGCTCTATCAACTTTGGTTCTGTTTTTCCAATGTATTGTATTTTTTCCTTTCTGATTGAGAAATGTATGCTCTTTGGCTAAATCCAAAGTCAAGGTAGGCAATGGAAAGGAATGTGAATGAATGTTTACTGAATGGTAAGCCTGCCTTCCATGCCAATCTGCTTCTTGTTCTGATATTTTGATTCCATGAATATCTGCTTATCACCTCCACTGACTCATATATGTACCTCTTGACCATGTGATAGGCATTGCTTCTTTTCTTCATTATTGTCACTGGTATTTTGGAATTGTAGAAGAGTACAACCACACTTAGTAGAGGTGAGAACTGAGCAGAGACTGAATGGTACATGTCATCCAAATAGGATATATAGGAAAGCTATTTTGGCATAAGCCCTGACAAACTTTGTCCTTTTGTCCCTTAAAACTCTTCTCCACCTGTATCTTCCTCCCATTCTTCATTTTCAGACTTACATTGACATTTATATGTTAGACAATTTCGTTCTCTTCTTGCTTTGTCCTTTTTGTTGTGTTGTTGTTAGGTGCCGTCGAGTCGGTGTCCGACTCATAGCGACCCCCATAGGGTTTTCAATGGCTGAGTACTTCGGGATTGCTTTGGGAGTGGATTGCCAGGCCCTTTCCCATTTTTGCGGTGCTGGGAATTGAACTCAGGACCTCAGAGACTGCAGCACAGTGCTCTACCCACTGAGCTAAATCCCAGCCCCATCCAACTCATAGTGACCCTATATACAACAGGGGATACTCTATTGTCAGTGCTTCTCTTCTGTTCATAGGGTTTTCAATGTCAGATTGATTTTGGGGGAGTGAGTTACCAGGTCCTTCTCCCTTGTCCTTTTTAGGCAATGTCTAAAAGATCAGAACTTTCTCAACCAAATCATCTCATTGAAGCCCATCTAATGTTTTCGTAGAATGACATTACTCCATCTCAGAAATAACATTCTACAACTATATATCCTGTATTTTTTTCTAAGTGATATTTTGTATCTTAGTCTGCACAAGTGAGTATTCTCTTTCTGAAAATTTCTGCCTTCCCTTGATATATATATATATATATATATATATATATATATATATATATATATGTGTGTGTGTAATAAATATACAAATTACATATACAGTGTCTACATCATTATACAAATGTACACACACCTATGTCAATATTTGTCAATAGAATAAATTTGGAGGTCAGAGGTATCTTAAAAAAGTAAAAATTGATTTACTGTTTGACCCAGCTATAACACTATTGGGAATTTACCCAAAGGGAAATGTGTCATCATACCACAGAGACACCTGCATCTCCATGTTAAATGCAGCACTTTTCACAATAGCAAGGATATAGAATCAACCAAAGTGCCCATCAACAGAAGAATTGATAAAAACTATGGTACATATACATAATGGAATACTACTCAGCAATCAAAAATGAAATAATGTCATTTGCAGCAAAATGGATGGAATTGGAGAAAATTATTTTAAGTGAAAGAACACAAGCTCAGAAAGAGAAATACCACATGTTCTCACTCATATGTGGGAGCTGAATCAAATTATAAGAAGGAAAAAATCCTATGCAGAGGTCAGAACATAAAAAAAGCTAGGAATGGTATTATTATAGGTGGTCTAGAAAATGCATGTAATAGTTCTGACAATGTAAAAAGAAAGTTCACTATAGGAAAAGTTTCTATCTTACACAGAACTGGAACCCAAGGATATATAGAAAAATATTACCATAAAAGACAAACAAATAGAAGTCTTTGGTGGTGGGGGCGGGACGAGAGTAGGAAGTGCACAAGAGAGTAAGGGGGAACCTATATGTATAATGTACAACAAAATGCATATATGGAAATGTCACAATGAAAAGAATGTCAGAATGAATCAAATTAAGGTGTACATTAAAAATTTCCAAAAAAAAAAAGAATAAATTTGGAGGCAGGGGCCATGATGCATGCCTGTAATCCCAGTGACTAGGGAAGGTAAGACAGGAGGATCACAAGTTCAAGGCCAGGGTCAGCCTGGGCAACTTAGTAAGGCCTTGTTTCAAAAAAAAAAAATGAAAAGGGGCTGGGAGTACAGATCAGTGGTAGAGCAGTTACCTAGCATGCATGAGGCCCGGGGTCTGACCTTCTCTGCAGCACTTGAAAATTTAATTAATTAATTAATTAATTAATTTTGAAATATATAAATATAATTGTAGCAGTGATTTCTTAGGCAGAATCACAGTATGAGCAGTAATGAGAAGAAAATTATATATACATTTTCTCTTCATTTTTCTTCTTTGCTTGTAATACTTTTTAAAATTACATATATTCAAAAATGTATGCCAGGTCTGTGACCCCACTTTATTTTAGTTATCTATCAAGTTGGAAAACATGTAAGTCAATGAAGATAAGTTCAAATTATTAAAGTACCGTATTCATGGAAATACTGTGTATTCTTGAATCTAATCTACACTCTTTCAACAGTTTTAGAGGGATACATAATCAGATACAGTTTAGAATCGCACACAGAATGGATTCCTGGTGGAGAGAGTTGGAGCTCGGAGGCAAATATGATTGCTTAGCCTTTTCTTTTGGAAGGCTGAAGAAGGCTCCTTAATTTTGACATCCAGAAAGATTCAAAGGGAAGCCTAAAATCCTTGAGGCACTCAGAAGTAGGCAGATGATTTTCCAGCCTTTGTTTCATTTTCCTTCGATCTCTTATCCACAGCCTTTAAAGTATAATTTCATAGGGGGCTGGTGATATAGTTTAGTGGTACAACACTTGCCTAACATGCATGAAGGCCTGGATTCCCCTGCATCATGAGAGAAAAAAGAAAAAAAACTATCAATATAAGAATAATTTTGACTGGCCATGGTGGTGCATACCTGTAATCTCAGGAATTCAGGAGGCAGAGGCAGGAGGATTGCAATTTGGAGGCCAGAGGCAGCTTGCATAATTTAATAAGACTTTGTCTCAAAATAAAAAATAAAAAATTCTGCTTGTTGTGCAGCCTTATTGGTCTCTTCTTTTCTGTTATTTGATATAAAAAGAATGTTTCAGTGAAATAATCACTTGAATTGAACTACTTTTCCCTTTGGGGAGTTATTATTTTTGTTTCTTTCACTATCAAGAAAAAACACTGATAACTTGAGTTTCTATGTTTTAATCTTCAAATTGTTTTCCTGATACATATTTTGTAGATTGTTTGCTTATAATTCATTATGGCATTTTTAATGGAATACATAGCCCT
>VMDO01037878.1:0-13965 GCA_007922755.1 Pedetes capensis
GAATTGTTCTAGGTACAGAAGGAGTATTTTCCCTTAAGAAAAATTAGATATTCTAGATAACATAAAGAATAAGAAACAATGGGATAACATTTAAAATGCTGTTTAAAAAGTACTACTAACCTACACTCTATGCTCAGTTAAAGTATCTTTCAAAAATGAAAGTTAAAAGAAAATTTGAAAGAATTTATTGCTCTCAAAACCTGTACTATGAAATTCACTAGAGGATATTCTCCAGGCTGAAAGAAATGATTCAAATCAAAGTATTGAACTACAGGAAGGAATAAAAAACATTAAAAATGGTAAAGTAATCATTAAAAAGGTCAATTGTAAAAAAATAACATGTATTAACAAAATATTCAGTCTATAACCGATACTGTGTTAATATATCTTATAGTTTAAGAACTATAAGATTTTTATTATTTCCAGAGCAATGCAAGAATATTAACTTAAAGACTTTAATGAAAAGAGTCTATTATAACTCAGGTAACCATTAAAAGTGTGCATAACTGAATGCTATTTTAAAAAATCAGAATAATAAAGAAGATTGGTCAATCCAAAAGAAGGAAGAAAGGAAAAACTGACAAAATAGAGATGGAACAAATATAGGAAAATAATAGCAAGAGAATAGATTTAAACAATGTAATTACATTAAACATAAATGGACAAAAAATTCAGTAAGACTGAGGTCAACTTTACTCTGTTTACAGGAAACACTTTAAATATATTTCTACTGAAATACAAGGACACATGGCAGTTAAAATTTAAAACATGGATATATCATGCCAATGCCAGCCAAAAAAGAAAAACCTATTGTAGTAACAGTAACACCAAATAAATTAAATTTATAACCAAAAAGCATTACTAAAGATAAAGAAGAAATTTCATAATTAAGGGTCAATTTGTAGAAAATAAAATAGCTCTGAATTTGTGTTCAACAAACAAAACAGCTTGAAGATGACACAACAAATGACAGAGCTGAAAAGAAACAGATCCACACCACTGTTGTAAATTTTAACATACTTCTCTCACTATATAATAGAACAAGCACTTAAAAAATTTTAAATCTGTATAAATGCAGAGTGCAACACAATTAACTAACAAAATTTTAATGACATATTGTAGAGGATCAGATCCAACAACAGCAGACTATACATTTTCCTTAAGCATTCACCAATATAAATCATTTGCTAAACCATTTCAAAGAGTCAAAATAGTACAGAACATAATTCCATCTGGTGGAAGAAGAAACTAGAAATCAAAACCAGAAAGATAAATAGATCAGCCCAATTTGCAAATTAAATAACACACTACTAAATAATTATGGGTCAAAGAAGCAATCACAATGAAAATTCGGAAAAATGAAAAAATGACATCACCAAAGCTTATAGGAAACAACTTAAAACTGTGCTTAAAGAGAAATTTAAAGCTCTCAAGATATACACAGGTTGAGCACCCTCAACCCAAAACTCTGAAATCCAAAGTTTTTAAAATTAAGTCCGTACCAAAAAGTTTCAGATTTCAGATTTCAGAGTATTTTTGGACTAGGGATACTCAACTGCCAAAGTCAGGGCAAATGTTAAACAAACAAACAAAAAAAAAACCTCCAAAATCTGAAACACTTTCTGGTCCCAAACATTTCACATAAAGGATATTCAATCCATATTATGAAAGAAGCAAAGTTTAAAGTTTAAATTCAGTGATGTAAACTTCTTTCCAAAACAAATTTACAACAGCAAAACAAATCCCAAAGACAGTGTAAGAAAAAAAATTATCAAACTAAGAGTAGAAATCAATAAAACAGAAAACAGATATATAATGGGGAAAAAATACAGAGCACAAAAATTCTGGACTGAGAGTAATTTAACTTTACAAAGGATGATACATAAAAGAGCTAAGAAAGTGATGATTCCTAAATTGTTTTTTGTTGTTTTTGTTTGTTTGTTTGTTTGTTTGTTTTAAAAAAGCCAACTACATGTACACCTAAGGCGCTAGCAATTAGCAAGCAAGCAAGCAGTGCCTGGGTAAAGGCAAATTTAAGCCCATAGGGAGCATAAGTAAGAAAGCCGAAAGATTCAACAATTAATTTTAATCTAAGATGTGCTTCATCTTTTGTCTAGATTAATACTAGAAGAGATTACAACTCCATTCAAGCACATCTCTTAATCTATCTGAAAACAGAAATCTTCCTCAACCATTTTCACTGTGTCATTCTTCTGCTGAAAACCAACTACCATTCCCTATTGTCTATCAGTGTGAACCAATACAACCTACTTAATCTTACTTCTGGAGGTAAGAATGGTGGGTTATAATCAAGGTGTGATCAAAAGATATGGTGAATGTTTAAATTTTTAAAAATTTACTAAAGTAAAAGACATTGTCATTAATTCTCCTCAAAATACGCCCTCTTGACTTTAAACACACATCATTCTTGCCACTTTCTGAAGCAGTTCCAGAAGTCCTCTTCCATGAGTGTTTTTAGTTTCACTGTTGTGGCTGCCTTGATGACCTTGATCAATTCAAAACATTTACCTTTTACAGTCGTTTTGACTTCCAAAGGGCCAGAAATCATACAGTTCCAGATCTGACAAATAAGGTGAAAGAGGATACACCATAATGGGTTTTTTTTTTTTTTGACAGAAATTGCTGTACCAGATGTGAATGTGACACAGAACATTGCCATGATAGAGGATGAAACTAAAGACACTCAAAATAGAGGACTTCCAGAATGCTTCAGAAAGTAGCAAGAATGATAGGGTAAGTGTATTTAAAGCCAGGGCAGTATTTTGACAGAGATTACTGTCAATGTGTCTCTTATTATAATTTTTTTATGAAATATGCACTGTATTTTTTGTTCATGCCTCGTACGACTATAAATTCTTTGCAGTTCCTCTAACTAAGATATGTAATCTATTTCTTCTATCTTTGAATATGTGTTGGCCTTCTTGCTTGGAATAACCCACAAAACATCACAGAAGTGACACTGAGCTACTACCAGTACTCAGCCTTAAGAGGCCTTGCAATTCCTGCTCTTGCCCTCTTCAAGCACTATTATGTAAGAAACCTGGGCCATCTTGCTGGTGAGGACACATGGAAGGGAAGCAGCTAATGATCCAAACTAGCAGCCAAACTAGTAGTGAAGCCATCTTGGCCTGCCCAACCACAGTAGAGTCACCAGATGACTGTAGCCACAGTAGTGGCCCTACACATAACTAGAAAAAAGCCTGAGGCCAAATTAAATTTAAAAACCAAGAGTTAAATAAATGGTTGTTGTTTTAAGCTACTATGTCTCTAAATTATACTAATATCTTAACTTTTTAAAGAACAAAAAACATAAAAAATTTTTAAGATAGGTAACAGATTCAAATAAACACTTCATCAGAGAAGATATATGAATGGCAAATAAACGTGAAAAAATGTTCAGTATCATTAATTGTATAAGAGAAATTGCAATATCATAAAGGCTATATATGACAAGGGCTGGGATTTAGCTCAGTTGGTAGAGTGCTGAGCTGCAGTCTCTGAGGTCCTGAGTTCAATTCCCAGCACCTCAAAAATGGGAGCAGGGCCTGGCAATCCACTCCCAAGGCAATCCCGAAAAACAGTCAGCCATTGAAAACCCTATGAAGGTCGCTATGAGTCGGATACTGACTCGAAGGCACCTAGCAACAACAACAATATATGACAAACTCACAGCCAATATTACATTGAATGGGGAAAAACTGAGTGCTCCTGCTAAAATTGGGGATGAGACAAGGCTGCTCATTCTCACCACTTATTTAATAGAGTGACTGGAGTTCCAGGTAGAGCAATAAAGCATGAGAAAAAAAGGGATAAAATTTGGGAAAAAAGAAGTTCAACTATATTTATTTGCAGACAACATAATACTATATTTAAAATCTATTGTCTGCAGCTGTAGCCCTGGGGCATCTGATCCTGTCAGATCTCAGAAGCTAAGCAGGGTCGGGCCTGGTTAGTACCTGGATAAGAGACCGCCTGGGAACACCAGAAACTGAAGGCTTGGGAGAAGGACCTGGCAACCCCCTCCCAAAAATCAATCTGCCATTGAAAACCCTATGAACAGCAGAGAAGCACTGACAATAGTGTTTCCCTTGTTGTACAGAGGGTCGCTATGAGTTGGATACCGACTTGACGGCACCTAACAACAACAACAACAAAGGTTCTGTTAGAAAACTTCTAGATTTAGTAAGTTCCTTTAGTAAAGTGACAGGATACAAAATCAATACTCAAAAATCAATAGTATTCCTGTATATCAACAACAAATAGGAATAGCAAGAAATCAAAACAATCCCATTTGCAATAGTCCCCAATAAAATTAAATGTCTAGGAATTAACCTAAATAAAGACCCTAGTTTTAAAACACTGAAGAAGATACTAGAAGATGGCAAGATCTCCCTTGCTCATGGATAGGAAGAATCAACATAGTTAAAATGGCAAAATTTTAACTGGCAGTTTAGTTAAAATTACCAAAAGCGCTCTATAGATTCAATGCAATCCTCAACAAAATGTCAATGAGATATTTCACAGAAACTGACAATACTAACCAAAAATTTATCTGGAAACACAAAAGACCCCAAATAGCCAAAAAATTTTAGCCACTAAAACCAACACTAGAGGCATTACAATACCTGATTATGAACTATTCTACAAGGCCACAGTAACAAAAACAGTCTGGTAGTGGCACAAAAAGAGGCATGAAGACCACTGGAACTGACGATCCAGATACAGACCCATGCAGCTATTGCCACTGATCTTCAACATTAGTGCCAAAAATATATAATGGAAAAAAAAGACAGTCTCTTTAACAAATGGTGCTGGAAAAACTGGATGTTCACATGGAGAAGAATGAAAAGTGATCCCTATCATTCACTCTGTACAAATATCAACTAAAAATGGATCAGAGATCTCAAAGTGAAACCATAAACTGTGAAAATATTAGAAGAAAAAGTAAGTAATACACTTCAACATGTGGGCATAGGCAAGTCTTTCCTTAACACAACTTCAGTAGCACAGGAAATAGCACCAAGAATTGACAAATAGAATTGCATGAAATTAAGAAGTTTTTGTATTGCACAGGCAACAATTAACAGAATAAAGATAGAACCCACAGAATGGGAGAAAATCTATGCCATGTACACATCCAAATGGGGGTTAATATCAAGGATATATAAAGAATTTTAAAAACTAAACACCAAAAAAATCAAATAACCCATTTTATAAATGGGCAATAAAACTGAACAGTTTACAAAAAAAAAAAAAAGAAAGAAAGAAAAGAAACATAAATGTCTAATAAACAAATGGAAAAATGTTCAATCTTCTTAGCCATTGTTGTTGTTGTTAGATGCCATCAAGTCCAGTCAGACTCATAGCGACCCTCATAGGGTTTTCAATGGCTGACTGTTTCAAGATTGCCTTGGGAGTGGGTTGCCATGTCCTTCTCCCATTTTGCGGTGCTGGGAATCGAACTTGGGACCTCAGAGACTGCAGAGCAGCGCTCTACCAACTGAGCTAAATCCCAGCCCTTCTTAGCCATTTGTTGTTGTTGTTAGGTGCGGTCGAGTCGGTATCCAACTCATAGCAACCCTCATAGGGTTTTCAATGGCTATTTCGGGATTGCCTTGGGAGTGGATTGCCAGGTCCTTCTCCCATTTTTGTGGTGCTGGGAATTGAACTCAGGACCTCAGAGACCGCAGCGCAGTGCTCTACCAACTGAGCTAAATCCCAGCCCTCTTAGCCATTAGGGAAATGCAAATCAAAACTACACTGATATTCCATCTTACCCCAGTCAGAATGGCTGCTATCAACAAAACAAACAACAAATGCTGGTGACAATGTGAGCAGAAAAAAGGAACTCTTTTATACTGTTGGGGGGACTGTAAACTAGTATAATCACTATGGAAATCAGTTTGAGGGTTTCATAGAAAATTAAAAATCAAACTCCCATTTGATCCAGCAACCTCACTGTTAGCTATATACCCTAAAGAAGCAAAATCACTATACTACAAAGACACTTGCATGTCCATGTTCATTGCAGCATTGTTTACAATAACAAGGATATGAAATAAACTCAGATGTCTTTCAACAGATGAATGGATTAGAAACATATGATATATGTATGTAATACCACCTAACCATCACAAAACATGAGATTATGGCATCTGCAGCCAAATGAATGGACTTGGAGATTATCTTGGGTAAAACATCTCAGTCCCTAAAAAAGAAATACCACATGTTCTCACTCATTTGCAGAAGTTAGACAAGAGAGATTTTTTTTTCTACTTGCTTTGGTTAGACATTGTTTACTCTTCATTATTTACTGGTTTTATAATTTAAAAATGCTGGTCACATAAAAGTAGAAAGTAGAATAGAGATCACTAGAGACCAAGAAGGGGAAAGAGAAGCAGGGTGAGTAATAGATACCAAAACAGAGCTGGTGCCATGGGTGAATGAGAAGAAAAATAATATCTACTCAATGCTCAGGATGTGCATAAGACACAAAGAAAAATAAGCTACCATTATTGACATAAAAAAGTGACGAACTGTTGGCAAAAAAAATAAAAAGAGAAAGAAATGAAAATTGAAACATTAATGGGAGGATACTACATGTCTATGCTTAAAGATGATATAAGACTAGCTGACAAGAACAAGTTCTAGCAAGGATGACAGGAAGTGAAACATTCAACCCTTGCCAATGAAAATTTCAAAATGGTACAGATACTATGGGAAACATTTGAGTAGCTTCTTAGAAGTGAAATATGCAGTCAATATATGACCTATGACCCAACAATCCCATTTCTAAGTACTTAACCAAGAGAAATAAAAAACTTATGTTCACACAAAAAATTATACAGCAAAGATTAATAGTGGCTTTATTCACATTTGTCAAAAAATGGAAACAAGCCAATGCCCTTCAATTGGTGAATGGATTTAAGAAATATGACACATATATACAATGAAATACTACTTAACATTTTAAAGGAATGAAAATCCTACCTGGAAAGAGAAAAGAATGAACCATTGATATGTAAAATAATATTGATGAATCTCTAACTCAATATGCTGAAGGAAAAATGTCAGACTCAAAAGTCTCCATCCTGCATGATATCATTTATATGACATTCTAGAACAGGAAAAAATATGGGACAGCAAACAGATCAGCAAGTGCCACAGACAGGAAATGGGGACAGAATTTGACTACAAGGAGCACAACAGGATTCTGGGGGTAGGTAGAATTCTTGTGTAGTTTGATTGTGGTAGTGATGACATGACTATGAACATCTGCCAAAATTCAAAGATCTGTATACTATAAGGTGTAAGTCAGACAAACATACATACACATATATGTACATACACATACATCCCCCATATAGCACTTCCCATACTTTGTGACTGCACATTTGCATCCCTCAAAGAAATGATTTTTAAAGTATTTTTCTAGATTTGTAATACTATCAAAAAAGTTAGCAAATTATAGCTGAAAGTTTACTTAAATGCTTTTAAAATTATTGTTCTAAATCTAAAAACCTGTAGTTTAAGGTTTCTGAATTGCTTTCCATTTCTCATCCATATGCTTTATCTCAAAGAAATGACCTAGGGTTACACTTACCTGAATTAATCCTTTATATTCTAGCTTGTGAACACATTTTCTTTTAAGAAAAAGATGTATCAAATTGAGTGCAAAACACTTGTTGAATTACAATATGAAAAATAATACCAATGCTAGCATCACCTCTATCACTGTTCCATTCATACTTTGCCTCTAAAATGAAATCTCTTTTGGGTGAAATACAAATGGCCTCACCAATAAATTCTATGGAAAGTCCTAAGGAGATTTTCTTTCCTAATGAGGGAAATTTACCTATTTTACTGAAATTATATGCCTATATATAAAAATAAGCTTGTTTAGTGTGTGCTTCTATGTTGTATTTACATGATATTACAACATGACTCATTAAGTACATCAGCTCTGAGAAGTTGTCTCTACGTTTAAATATGGTAGTTGGTAATTTAAAGGAATTTAATATCAATATATAAAAATATAAAGAAAGTGACTTAAGAGCCCCAATGATTACTTTGCCACAAGAACAATACATTTCCTTTATGTCACAAAAGCAAGATACGTGGCAGTCAGCAATAAGCAAATGAAAGTATCAGTATTAAAGATGGAATTAGGAGAAAAATTAGCAATTACTTATGAGCCTAAATTGTTTAAAAGGTAAAATCCCCTCCCCCCCATACTGGGTGCTGAACTGCAGGGCTTTGTGCATGCTAGGCAACTCCTCTACCACTAAGCTGAACCCCAAGTCCCATTTTTATTTTGAGACAAGATCTCATTAAATTGCACAGGCTATCTCTGGCCTCAAATTCACAATCCTTCTGCCTCAGCCTCCCAAGCTGCTGGAATTATAGGCATGTGCCATACCACTCAGCTAAGAGGCAAAATCTTCTTTGAGGAGCAAAATACCCATGATATAGAATAAGAATTTACTATAAAGCAAATAGCCAAATGAACTTGAGCAACAGCTATTCTTGGTGATCCCCTGAGACTTTTAATTGAGTTTTGAGTCATTGATTTCTCTGTTTTCTGTCCAGGGAGGCAATACAGCTCATCAGAGCTCAGACTTTGGAGTCAAACTATAAAAGAATTCAAAGAAGACGCTACCACTTGTAAAATGTGACTTTGGGCTAATTAAATTATTTAACATTCTTATAATTCTTCATTCTGTAAAATGGTTATGAAAATAGTACTAGCATCTCATAAAGATATTAGGGAATTCAATGAGATAATCCACGCAAAGTCCGTGATACAGTACTTGGCATAGGACAAACTCAATAAATGATAGCTATTATTACTAATCTCTGAATTATCAATGTTTGCTTCTCATAAAGAATGACTAAATATGACTCTGCTGAATAGTCATCTCTGCCATATCCTAATTATATTCCAATAAAATGTTATACAAACTCAAGAAGCTATCTGTCCACTTTCTAACCACTAACCACTTAATATCTTGCTGAATGATACTACTAGTAGGAGGAAGAGGAGAAGGAGGAGGAGGAGGAGGAGTACTAGTACTATAAGTAACAGGGATGATGTTTGGTTAATTTTTGTAAAACTCTTACCATCCAGCATTATCTCCCATAGGACATAAAAAGACCAAAAACAATATTATGGTGAAGAAAAGAGTCATAGGACTAGACAAAGGGAAAGATCTGGGTTCTAAATAAAGAGTAAAATACAATAGGGTGGAGAAATGGCAGAATGAGAGGACTACAGGCATCACCTCTACAGTTCAAGGGTATACAACACTGCCAACTACCTTCTTCCTTCATGTAGTGTTCCTCAGTTTCTATAACATAGCCCTCTCCCACTACTTTTCCCCAACTCTTCTTATGATTCTCTACACAACCAGATGTTTCCACTTTCTACTTATCGATTTATTTGTTTCTAAAGAAGAAATGAATTTTCAACTCTTTTTCTCTACCACCTCCCCTTATGGTCCGTTACTACTTACAAAATAAAAAATCTCAAATCTTCATTTCTAGCCTCAACATCTTTTTTAACAAACAGCAAACACCCTATACATGATTATCCTTACAAATAAAGTAGAATAATTAGAAGTCAAACAACTTAATATAGGGAACACCTATGAAACACTATGTTGACTTTTTCTACGAAAATATATTTTGGTTTTCTAAACAATACATTAGATCAATATGTCATATTTTTTATAGACTAGAAGTAAAAATGATAATTCTCTATATTCCAGATGCAGCTGTTTTACTTAATAATGAATTTTTATTTGTTCATTTTAAGAGCTTATACTTAGACTAACTCAGCCTCATAATGTCTTTGTTACAGTCCATTTAAAAATTTTAATATATGCTAATTTAAATCACACAAAATTAAATCATGTCAAAATTGTCACAATGCTAAAGATAATTGTAAATGAAATATAACTACAGAAAAGAAGTGACACAGTTTTCTATATTAAGATTCATATGCAAAGTAAGACTTAACACTGTGGAGACATTGTCTATTTTGAATACATTAAGGTATTATTGATATAAAAAATATCCTACTAAAATATTTAAATTTTTGCAAACACATCACTTTATGGAAACTCTTAACTATTTTTCAACAGCTAAATGCAGCTCTATACCTAAAACAAACTAAAATATTTTATTGTTCTTTCTTCAATATTTTAGAACCTACCGGAGAGATTCAGCCATTCGCCGCAAATCTTCATTTTGCTGTTTTAAGCGTTCAAGCTTTGCCAGAATCTTGGACAGTTCTCGGCTAGAGTGATCAGGATGGTCATTATCTCGAACCAAATGACCACCTATATAAAATAGTAGTGTTCCCCAGGCAAAAAGAATGAGCATAATCCAACGCCAGGAACCAGTCCATGGCCGCATTTTCAGATTTTCAACTCACTCCCCTGGCTTTCTGAAGCTCAAAGAACTGAAAACATTGTAACTCTGTTTCTAGTTAGTTCACAGGTGAATGGACTCTTCTAGTTTCAACACATGATGCTTTAAAACAAATTAGTCTCTGGCAGTTCTGTGGTCAATCTTTCAAAGTGATCCTCTTGGTGATTTAAGTAGGAAGCTTTACTGTCTTGCGCTTCATGGATTCTACATGCTGTGGAAAAAAATAAGAAATGTATTTAAATTATTTAAGATATGTGAAATAGCATATATTGAGATTCATGGAGTTAAAGGAAACACATTGGTGCTGACTGGCATACAGGCTAGAAGATAATCTAACTGCCTAAAAACAAGTAAAAATTAAAAGCTGCATTCTAAATCAAACACATACATTAGGGCTCTATCAGGTAACGGATTAATTAGCTCCAAGCCTGAAAGTCCTCTAAGTGCCACCACCACTTTTCCTTCTTACAGTATGGTGCTATAGCTCTTTTATGAAGATTAAAACATTATATCTTTGAATAAGCCAAAAATAATATGTATTCAGCTACATATTTCAGGCTAATATGTTCATTATCTGAAATTAAAGCATAAACTCTGTATAAGTGAATTCATTCCACAAACTCTCAACTCCATTCCCCTCTATGTCATTGCTCTGCTGCCATTCTGCAGACGACAGGCAAATTGTCACTTTTAGGATAAATTCTAAAACTGACATAGATATTTAAAAAGGAAAGGTTATCATAGCCATTAACTAGCTGGCAACTACTCCAAACAGAACAAGCAAAGGTTCAATGGATCAGACTACACAACTCCTTCTTCTAATATATTAAAGATACCAACAATTATCAGAAGGAAAGTGAACATGATCAAAGTATAAAAATGTCATTATGAAACCTATTATTTTGTAAAATTAATATGCACTAATAAAAAGTACCAACAATTACAATAGAGGTCCAATACGACTAGTTCAATCTTTACCATGCATTTTAAACTACATATGCACATTCTGGGCTGGGATTTAGCTCAGCTGGTAGAGTATTGCTCTGCAGTCTCTTAGGTCCCAAGTTTGGTACCCAGCACTGCAAAACTGGGAGAAGGATGTGGCAATCCACTCCTGAGGCAATCCCAAAACAATCAGCCATTGAAAACCCTATGAGGGTCGCTATGAGTCAGACATGACTCGACGGCGCCTAACAACATTTATCTCTATGTTTCTAGTTTACATTGGCTAAAAAGTGAAATAAAAAAAAACTGTACTGATAATTATTTGAAAACAATATAAAAAAACTAATTGAAATGAAAATTTCATGTCTTCTCCATTGCTTTAATAATTATTCTTGGGCCTACTATGGACACTCTTTTACTTGACTTCACTGTTCATCTTGTCTCTCAAAATCTTTTTCTTGTAATCTCAGATATCGCCATCTGTTCATCCAAACATAAGAATAAAGTCTACTTAATATGTAAGGTAAGAGATCTAGTCATGTGAGGTCCACTTTCCATTTTATGTAGAAATAATGTGCACATTCAGAACTTCCTGCTTAAAAAATAAACAACAATCGACTCTATTCTGATGGCCTAAGGAATGGATTCAATTTAGTAAGTCAACAAAAAATATAAGTATTAACATCTGAATTAATAACACTTTATAATGACACCATGTGCAGCACTGAAAAATTCTATTATATCATATCTTGAATCTATTATATAAATATATTATATATAATATACATATAATAAAATATAATATATTAATATATTGTATTAATTAATAATATTAATTTTATTAATTAATGATTAATAATATTGATTGTGATAGTTGATATTGATATGTGTTATTGTATGATATGTATTAATGTATTAATAAAGTGTATAATATATATAATAATATATATTTGAATGACATTAAATTTTCAAATTTCAGCAAGGAAGAATGGTGCACACCTTTAATCTCAGCGACTCAGGAGGTAGAGGCAGGAGGATCATAAGTTCAAGGCCAGAGGCAGCCTTTGTAACTTCACAAGATCCGATCCTGTCTCATAACACAAAAAGCAAAATATGACATGGGGGCATGGCTCAGAAGGTAAGTGCTTGCAAAAAGCACTCATGAGGCCCTGGGTTCAACTCCCTAGTACTGAAAAAAATTGTATTTCCTCCATAACAAAAGTAACTTAGGCAATTACAATAAATAGCCAAAAAATAGCTTTCTAAAAATGAATAATTTAATTAACAATAACAAGATGTGCTGAAACATTTTGCTAGGAATTATAACAAAAATTAGCACAAGTACTCAAAGCCAATAAGACATAACTAGAACATTTACAAAAGTTTATAGAACTGAGAAGGAGGGGTAAGGATAACCTTCAGCAAGTGAATGGACTAACAAACTACAGTACAGAGAAAATAAAGGAATTCTACTCAGAAATAAAAAAACATTGCTACTGGTTTACTCAAGAAAATGGATGAATACTAAATGTATTCTGCTAAGTAAATGAAGCAAAAAACAAAAGCTATATATTGCGTGATTCATTTACAAGACATTACCAAAAAATAAAAAACTATAGGATAAAGAATACATGAGTGGTTGCCAAGGACTGAAAGTGAAAAAAGAAGATGATTGCAAAGGAACTACAAATGGAATTTTTACAGTGATGGAACTATTCTAAATGGTACTAAAGGTCACATCATTTCTTTGGTACTCACCACCAAAAACCGTAAGTCCAGTCTAATAATGGAGAAAATAAGAAGCCCACATTTAGGAACATTCAACAAAATACTTGCCAGATGTGGTGCCAGACACCTATCCCAGCATTTGGGAGGCAATAACAGGAGGAATGTGATTTCAATGCCACCTTGGGCTACATAATGAGTTCTAGGCTAAGCCTAGGCTATATAGTGAGAGAAAGGAAAGAAGGAAAGGAAAGGAAAGGAAAGGAAAGGACAGGACAGGACAGGACAGGACACGACAGAACAGGAAAGGAAAGGAAAGGAAAGGAAAGGGGAAAGGGAAAAAAAAGAAAAAAAAGAAAAGGAGGGAGGGATGGGAAGGGAAGGGGAAGAAGAGAAGGAAGGGAAAGGAAGAGAAGGAAAGAAGGAGGGGTGGAAAGAAAGAAAGAGGAAGGAAAGAGGGAGGGCGGGCCAAAAAAGAAGAAGAAGAAAACAAACAAATGAGAAACTACCAAAGATTGCAGAAGACACTAAGAAAATGTAATAACTAAGTGTAATATATATCCTGGACTGGATCTTAAAACAGAAAAGGGACACTATGGAAAAAGTGATAAAATCCAAATATAGTCTGTAGTATACTTACTGTTAATTTATTAGTTTAGACAAAGGTACTGTGACAATGCAAGATGTTAATATTAGAGAAACATGGAAGTACAGAAATTTTCTGTACTTTCTGCAAACTTCCTGTAATTTGAAAATTATTTGAAAATAAAAAGCATTTAAAAGATAAAGGCAAAATAAGTTCATGTTCAGAAAGCAAAAATGGAAAGAACTTGTTGATAACAC
>VMDO01037879.1:0-13965 GCA_007922755.1 Pedetes capensis
TGGTTCCTCTTCATATGCAACCTCTTGGAATGGTTGGTCATCTACCAATTCTTTCTTGTATAATGACTCTGTGTATTCTTCCCATCTTCTTTTGATGTTTCCTGCATCATTTAATATTTTCCCTGTAGAATCTTTTACTACTGCCACTCGAGGCTTGAATTTTTTCTTCACTTCCTTAAGCTTGAGAAACACAGAGCAGTAGACCTAAAATTCAACCACAAAAAATTTTAATGAAGCAATTTGCAAATTTTGATCAGCAGATAGTAAAGCAAACCCAAAGAAAAGTATGTTGCAGTGGTTAAGAACGTGTTCTCTAGAAAGTGACATAAGGGAATATGGTAGTATATAAATCACGAGGAATTGAATTTCCTACCTAAACAGTGTCTGTTTGATGTAGCTATTTTGGAATGGCTAGAGCCCATTAAAGGCTTATAAAATGTAAGGGAAGGATTACAAGAAAAATTAGCTAGTTTTGGTCAATTTTAGCCCTTAATCCTGAAGCTATCCCATACTCTACAACACCATGACAAGAAGTTCTGCTAATGTTCCCAGAGAAGCTTATAAATAGCTGTGGCAATAAAGACTCTATCCTCCAAATATTGTGGATCAGTATTTTTGGTCATTGAAAAAGATTCTGACTATGGAGGTGCAGTTCTTTTGATAACCCTTATCATTAACATTATAAACCACTTTCCTTCTGGTTGTAGTAACTTCCAGAGAATTTAATATTCAATATCACCACACCTTCATTTTTCTCTTTTTCTCTTTTTGAGTGAAGCAATTAATTACTAAGGCATTCAGAGACAACATGTGTAAGAGGAAACTTAGAAAGTTTCCTCACATGCCCAAAGCTCAGTCACAAACACCAAAAACAGAAAGGTTTAAACTTCAGGCTTGGAAAAATATAAGCCTACAATAAATAACAACAACAAAAATGTATGAGTCCTGAGCAAGGGATATTATCTGATATCTATAGATATCACATTAAAATCTTCAAACATCCAGTTTTCAACAATGACAGAAAACATATGACATACAGACAACCATTAGTTGAGGCATATTCAAAGAAAAAAAATCAATGGTAATCATCCATGAGATATAGCAGGTGACCTGATATACACATGAGATATATCAGGTGGCCTCATATATATATATATATATATATATATATATATCTTTGTTGCTAGACAAAGATTTTAAACAACTCTATTACAGATACTCAAAAGTTAAAGATCTAAAGAAGATCAATAATGTGGTAGAAAGCTCAGAAAGAAAAATATCACATGTTCTCACTCATATGTGGGAGCTGAGTCAAAATTTATGAGAAGGAAAAAATCCTTTGCAGAGCTTGGAGCATAATGATAAAAAGAGAGCTAAAGTTGACCTAGCAGAGAAGGGACAATTTGGGGAACACAAAAGAAGGAGGGAGAGATCTAGCAAAAGGAGGAAATCCTGGGAGAGGAGAGGGTGAAGGAGAGGAACGAGGAGGAATGAGGAATGGGGGAGGGGGTGATCTCAAGATGAACAGCACAACTTTAATAGTCCTGGAAATAATTATAATAACACCAATAATACCAAAGAATGGTATTAATATAGATGCACTAGAAAATTCATGTAATAGTTCTGACAATGTAAAAAGAGAGTTCACTACAGAAAAAGTTTCTGTCTTACACAGAATTGAAAACCAAGGATATATGGAAAAATATTACCACAAAAGATAAGCAGGTGGAAGAGAGGTCTTTGGTGGGGGGTGGGTTAGGGGAGGGGGCACACAAGAGGGTAAGGGGGAACTTACCTGTATAATGTACAACAAAATGCATATATGGAAAGGTTATAATGCAAAGCATGCCAGAATGAATCACATTAAGGTGTACATTAAAACTTTCCAATAGAAAAAATAAAAAAAAGAAGGTGGTAGATTAGCAAAATCAAAATACAAGAAAGGAGATAGAAAATACAAAAAACCCAACCCTTAAAAATTTCTAGAGCTAGAAAGCATGGTAATAGAAATGAAAAATACACTAGATAATCTCAAAAACATTTGAGCAGACACACACACACACACACACACACACACACACATACACACACACAGACAGAAAAAAGAACCATTGAACTAGAATATAGGAAAATTTAAATTATCAAATTCAAATAAAATTAATAGTCAATGATTTTGATTTCCCAATGCATATATAAATAATTTTATGACATCAGTTATTGAAAAGACTGAGAAGGAGATGTATAGGACATAGGAGTAAATTTTTGTACATTATTAAATTAGGCTGATACAAATCTAAATTAGTCTATTATAATTTGATGTTAAATATACTTCAAATTATGACCATAGAGAAAGTAGACATGAGATATATACAAAGAAAATTAGAAAGGAAATCAAAAATTCAGTACAGGAAATTATTTTAATGTAAAAGAAGATGGTACTGCAGGAGATGAGATACAAAAACTATAGGTCATACAGAAAATGAATAAAATGACAGAAGTATAAATTGATTTCAATGTAAATGGATAAAGTTCCTAAATAAAAAGACAGAGATTAGCAGAATGAATGCTAAAAAATGATCTAAACATTTACAAGAGGCTCATTTTAGATCTAAAGACACAAGTTGTTTGAAAGTGAAAAGATATTTTTTAAAAAAACTATGAATAGTCACCAAAACAGAGCAAGAGTGATGGTATTAATATTAGTCAAAATATACTTCAAAACAAAAAAAAACCTTTATAAGGGAAAAAGTTATTGTATACCAATAAAATGTTCAACTCATCAAGAAGATAATATAGTTATAAACATTCCTGCATAAAATAGCAGACCATCAAAATATCAGAAACAAAACCAGACAGAATTAAAGGAAGAAATAGACAGTTATACAATAAGAGTTGGAGAATTCAATAACCTACTGTTAGTAATGGATAACTAGATGGAAAGTAAGTTAAAAAGTTAAAGAGTTTGAACAACATAACAAATGAATAAGATGTACAGGTATATACAGAACATTGTACTCCAGAATCAAACACATATTATTCTCAAGTGCACATAGTACATTATCCATTGTTGTTGTTGTTAGGTGCCGTCGAGTCGGTATCCGACTCATAGCGACCCTCATAGGGTTTTCAATGGCTGACTGTTTTTCAGGATTGCCTTGAGAGTGGATTGCCAGGTCCTTCTCCCATTTTTGCGGTGCTGGTAATTGAACTGGGGACCTCAGAGACTGCAACGCAGCGCTCTACCAACTGAGCTAAATCCCAGCTCTTTACAACCATAGAGTGGTAAAATTAGAAATATTGGTCAATAGGTAGTGAGTACAGTTAGGTAGAAACAAGAAGTTCTCAAATACTATGGCAAAGTAGGATAATCACAGATAATAATGATAAAATGATACATTTCAAAAAGCTAGAAGAAAATATTTTGAAAGTTGTTATAAAGAAATAGTATATTTTTGAAAAGAAAATATGTTTAACCTAATTTAAACATCACACAATATATGCATGAATTGAAACCAGTGGTATACCACTGATATGTACAATATTTATGTTTTTATGCAGAGGTAAAAATGAATTGAAAAAAGAAATCAATTATGAGAAAAACTGGAAACATTTGGAAATTTAACTAACATGAGGAAATTAAACAACATATGTTTAAATAATAATAGGGCCAAAGAATAAATCATAGACAAGTTAGAAAATGCTTTGGATGAATTAAAGTAAAAATACACAATACTAAATTTTATGACATGAAGGGAAATCAAAGCTGAAGAGAGGATTTATAGCTGCAAACATGTTTTTTTTTTTTAAAGAAAGATTGCAAATCAATAACCAAACTACAACTTAGGGAAATAAAAGTAGAATAATAAATTAAGTACACAGGTACAAGAAGGAAGAAAGAAAGTAATAGTTACAAAAGTTTCTTCAAAATTTTTAACATAATGACAATCTCTATGGAGAGTAAGAATAAGTGTATAAACTCAAATAACTGAAATTAGTAATGAAAGTGGGAAAATTAGTAGTAGCTGTAACTGAAATAAAAAGTATTATAGGAGAATACTATGAACAATCACATGCCAAAAATTGTATATGCTAGATAAAATAGACAAATTTTTAGCAATCTAACATCTAAAAATCCAAATAGACTTATACTCAGTAAGAAGGTTAATACAGTAATAAAAAAATTTAACAATAATATTCCTGGACCGGATGTCTTCAGTGGTGAATTTTACCAAACATTTTAAAAAAGAACCAATACTATCCTTCTGAAGCTCTACCCAAAGAAACTGAAGAGGGGATCATATTCCTAATTTCTTTATGAGACCAGCATTACGCTGATATGAAAGTCAGATAATAACTCTACAAGAAAAAAATACTACAGACCAATATCTCTGATTAATATTGATGTAAAAACCATCAACAAAATAAATAGCATATTAAGTGGATTATATACCATTACTGGGTTGAATTTGTTCCTGGAATGCAAGGATGGTTCAATATATAAAAATTAATCAAATTCTTTTACTAAATAATTTTTAAAAACCCATGATCATATCAATAGATTCAGAAAAAATGACAAAATTATAAATGCATTCATGATCAAATAAAACAACTCAACAAACCAGAAACAGAGGGATATTTCTTAGTAAAAGTTGTATATGAACTTTAAAAACTTAACATCATTCTTAGTGGTGAAAGGCTGAAAACTTTTCCTCTAAGATTAGGAAAAAGACAAGCATGCCACTTCTTTTGCCACTAATATTAAACATGGTACCAGAAATACTAGCCAGAGCAATTAGGAAAGAAAAATAAAACTCATGCAAATTATAAAATAATAAGTAAAATTATCTTGTGGACTGGTAATGGGATCTTATATGTAGAAAATCTTGAATATTCCATAAAAATAATTATTAGAAATCAAAAACATAGCAAAGTGCCAGGACACTACCTTTATGTCAGCACAGAAAATTGGTTAAAGTTTGACTAGACTAATAGTGAATAATCTGCAAGGGAAATTAAGAAATAATTTCATTTGCAGTTATATCAAAAGGAATAAAGAGAATTAGGATTTTCACTAGCAATATTTTTTGCTAGCATACAAATTAATGGTTTTCATCATGACATTTCCATACATGCATATTATTGTGTATTTTTCATGCTCAACCCTTCCCGCATTACCCTCTCATGTTCCCCATGATTTAGGATTTAACAAGGACATGAATGACATGTACACTGAAAACTACAAAACATTACTGATAGAAATTAAAGAAGTTACAAATAAATGTTAAAAGTCTATATTTATGAATTAGAAGACTTAAATTAACATTGTTATGAAATGTCAATACAATCTATATTTCAATGCAACCACCATCAAAATCCCAATCATGCCTTTTGAAAAAATAAAACATCCATTCTAAAGTTCATATGGAATCTCAAAAAAAAAAACTCTCAAAAAAGAAAAATAAATTTAAAAGATTCATATTTCCTGATTTCAAAACTTGCTGTAATATTAAAATAATTAAATCAGTGTCATAGTTGCATAAATACTGAACTTTAGCCCAATGGAATAAAATAGAAAGCCCAGAAGTAAAGGCTGGTATATATAGTCAAATTATTTTTGTTAAGGATTCTAAGAACATAAAATGAAGAAAAGACAGTCTCTTAAAAAAATGGTGTTGGACAAAGTGAATATTCACATGCAACAGAATGAAATTAGTCCTCAACCTAACACCACTTATAAAAATTAACTCAAAATGTATTAACGATCTAAAAATTAGAACCAACTGAATAAAACTCTTAGAAGGGAAAATAAAGGGGGAAATATCCATGACAATGGATTTGACAATGCTTTTTTAGGTATTACACTTAAAGCATAGTCAACAAATCAAAAGCAGACAAACTGGACTTCAACTAAATTAATTTTTTGTTCATCAAAGGGCATTATCAACAGAATAGAATGAAAACACACTGAACGTGATAAAATATTTATAAATCACATAACTCGTATGAGGGAGAAGGGCCTGGCAATCCACTCCCAAGGCAATCCCGAAGTACTCAGCCATTGAAAACCCTATGAGGGTCTCTATGAGTCGGATACCGACTCGACGGCACCTAACAACAACAACATCTTGTATGAGATTTGTATCAGAATATAGCAAGAGCTCCTAAACCTTAGCAACTAAAAAGCAAAAAGTAAATAAATAAAATTCAAAAATGGACAAAGAAACTAAATGAACATTTGTCCAAAGAAGATAACAAGTGGCCAATAAGCACAGATGTTCAACAAATGCATAAGCATATCAGATGCTCAAGAAAAGAGGCTCATCATCATCAATCATTAGGGAAATACAATCAAAACCACAATGAAATACCATGTCACATTAATTAATATGGCTATTATGGACAAAAGCCCTAGAAAATAACAAGTTTTCATAAAGACAAAGAAATTTCCAGCATTATATTTGACAGTGCTTCTCTGCTATTCATAGAGTTTTCAGTGGCTAATTGTTTTGGGAGTGGATGGCTGGGTCCTTCTCCCTGTTGTCTGTCTTAGAAACAAACTCAGCTGAAACCTACACATCATAGGTGGCACTGCTGGTATCTGAAATACTGGTAGCATAATTTTCAGCATCACAGCAACATGCAAGGCCCCACAGCAAAACAAACTGAGAGACATGTGGGGGACATTGAGTATTATTCCGCCTTAAAAGGGAATGCAAGTCTGAAATATACTACAATATGAGTGAACCTTGAAAGTGGTATATTAAGTGAAATTAGCCATTCACTAAAAGACAAGTTTTGTATGATTCCACTTATTTGAAGTACTTATAATAACCCAGTTAATAGAGACAGAAAGTAGAATGTAATTGCCAGGGGCAGGGGAATTACTTTTTAGTGGGTATAATTTCAGTTGTTGTTAGGTGCCATTGAATCGTGTCCAACTCATAGCGACCCTCATAGGGTTTTCCATGGCTTATTGTTTTGGGATTGCCTTGGGAATGGATTGCCACGTCCTTCTCCCCTTTTTGTAGTGCTAGGAATTGAACACCAGACATCAGAGACTGCAGAGTGGCGCTAAATCTGAGCTAATCCCAGTCAGTCAGAATTTCAGTAGGAAGATCAAAAGAATTCTGGCAATGAGTGGTGGTGATGGTTGCATAATAATGCAACTATACTTAATTCCACTGACTATATACTTAAGAATGCAAAATGGTAAATTTTGTTTTGTTTTATCACAACTTTAAAAAAGATCATATTTTCTAGAGTTTGAGGGTTTGCATATGACCTAGCTTTGCTGCTCACAGCTAAATGATCAATAGATTAATCTTTTTGCCTCTGTTCTCCTATTTACCAAATGGAGATAACAACAGTTCTTGCCTTATAAATTATTGTGCAGATTAATAGGGATAAAATATATAAATCATTTAGAACAGGGCACCACCCATTGTTAGTGCAGAAAAGAGCTCAAAGTTAATATTATTCAAGTCATGTTTCAATAAAAATGCAGCAAAGCAGAAATTTGCTGACTATTTGAACTATGTTAACAGAGATTTTTTCATTATACTTCCCCATTGTGAATATTTATAGACAGATATCCTATATATAAATTGGCTTTACTTTAGAAAAATTTCTTTTTTTCAAAGGAAGACTTAACTAACATCTGTCTGTAAAACTGAGTACAGTGTTATCTTCAGCATTTTTGGTATTCTTTGGCTCTGTAACACCAGTTTCTTAATATAATATTATTATCTTGGAATCAGCCATTTTGGAAAACAAAGACATGTCTCTACATTTTGAATTTCTTTGAACTTCCACACAACAATGTTTGCCGCACTTAATTCTGAATCATTTATAGTGGTTGTGGCCATAAAAGTTTTAAATAATAGAAAAAGATCATTATTGTGAATGTCTTACTACTATATTTGTCTTTTTAAAGAATTTATGAAAGAAAACTCAGTTTATTGGGATGGATACAAATATCCAGATTATAAAACTGGGCATTATATGTCTCTAATCCCAAATTTGGGCTTTCTCATTTAATAGTCCTATCATCTACAAGCTTAATTTTTTTAATATTTAAATAATAGAATAAGAACATTAGTATGAATGTAGATTTTACTACTATATTTGTCTTCTTTTAAGGAGATGTTATAAAAGAAATGTCTATTAGGATGGATACAAATATCTAGATTACAAAAATGGACATTATATGTCTCAGATCCTTCTGAATCTTGTCTTTCTCAATGAATTGTTCTATGGTCTATGAGCTTCACTTTTTTCTCAAATATTTAAATAGGATAAATAATACCTGTGGGGCTAGGTTTCAGCTCAGTTGCTAGAGTGCTCGTTTTGTGCACTCTGAGGCTTGGACTCAATCCCCAACACCCCAAAATGGGAGAAGGACTTGGCAGCCCACTTCTGAAAGAATCCCGAAACAATCAACCATTGAAAACTCTATGAATGGCAGAGAAGCACTAACATAGTACCAAGCATGGCAGTGTCAGGGAATGTTTCCTCTGTTGTACATAGGGTGACTATGAGTCAGACCTAACTCAACAGCACCTAACAAGAACAACAACAGTAAAGTAATACCTAATATCAGTGTACATTTAATATTTATATGAATTTATGCATATGCATATGAAATTATGTATGTATGTACATAAAGCCATGAGGCAGACTGCATTTTTTTCACAAATATTTGTTATCCACCCCTGAAAATGGATTATGCTTCATCAGCATTATCTTAGCCAAGTGGCTTGTTTTGAATAATGCTATGTGAGTGAAGTGATATGTTTCATATCTGGGCACAAGACTTAAGACTCAGCATGTGGTTTATATATGACCTTATTTTTTCCTGTATCACAAGAAAGGGCAATATCATTGGTAGGAGTTCTATCAGCTTAGGTTCTGGTAGCATACCCATAGCCAACTTAGAATGTACACTTGGAGTTGGCAAAAATTACAGCTTTGATGATTTCAAGAACAACAAAAAGGTAGACCACAATAGTAAATAATAAAAACATCAGGTTGTATCAATACTAAGGGTGAAAATTATGCTGTGAAGATTTTGTTTTAATTTCAGTAGTTTGAGTGTTTGAACTTCAGTAGTATGTGTTTGAACTAAGATGTGATGGAAAATATATTTAGTCCTGTCAGTCATTTTTTTAAAAGTTTAAAGAGCCAAGTGTTGTGGCACATGCCTATAATACTAGCGACTCTGAAGGCTAAGGCAGCAGGATCATGAGTTTGAGGCCCGAGGCAATGTAGTGAGACTTTGTCTCAAAATAAAAAATGAAAAAGGGGGTTAAGGATGTAGTTCAGTGGTAGAACACATGCCTAGCATGTGAGATTCTGGGTTCAACACTCAGCCAATACTGAAAAATAAAATTGAAAAATGAGATGGGGTTTTGGAAGTAGAGGAATTGTTTTTACTTCTGTTGCTTTAGAAAGCATAAGAAGATATAATTAATTTATATAATACAAGGCCATAAAATAGTCTATGTATTTCAGTACAAATTGTTTATTTTAAATCAATTAGTCTGAGCATTGCTTCAATAATTATATTTTATCTCTGAATTTTATAAATGGATTTTTCTAGCACTCAAGATGCTACTACTCATTTAGCCTCTGGGTCTCAGTTACTATATGTAGTTTAGGAGAATCATATTCTAGGGATCAGAGATAGTACAGTCTCCATTTTCTTCCTTCAGTGGACATATTTAGAATAGCCTGAGCATCTTTATGCTTGCCCATGCAGAAGAGGTGATAGTAGAGGAGCTAAAATGTACTAGTTGATTTTTGAATTTCTATCTCTCAGGTCCAAAGATTCTGTAGGTTTGTCAGCTTCTGGTCCTCAGCAGTGAGCACACAAGGACTTGCTCTCTCCTTGACCTCCTGCTTCCTGCACTTTCCATAATTGACACCACTGGGCTTCACATCTTGATGGTACACTATTTCCGGCTGCCTGGCAGAAAATGCCAATCTCCCTGCTTCCATTTTCCACTTCTTAGTTATTTAGGACGTGACTAAATTGTATGAAGCTCAGGGGAGATAATTTAAGGAAAATATTCTGTATGAGGCTGACATAGAAAAACTAGGAGACTAAACTAGGAGAGAATGGCCACTGATCTGGGTCAAACAATTGTCAAATCCACTTCCCGTGTGTAAGATGGTGAGCAGGGCTCTGGAGAGCATTTCACCAAGGGGTAACATTTCACAGAGCTCAGATGCAGGTCTTCATGTCAATAATCTAAGATGTCTCTGTGACCTAGTTACTTCTCTGCTGTGCAGGGCTGGCCACTTGCATCTGGAAATAGAAGCAAAACACTGCTTTGTTTGGAGAAAAACACCAAGGCTGAGCTAGGCAGTAGTTATTCTATCATTTATATAAGCACTCAGATGGCAAATCTAGCATGATCACAGCTCCCATCATGCAGAGAAAGTTGTAGTTCAAGACAGCAAATATTTGCTGAGAGGTTTATTATGTGTCAGACTCTGTGATGAGCACAGTGCCTAAAAAGATGGAGGAAGGTTCCATCTGCCTCTCTGGAAGAACTTGTATTATAGATGGGGAGCGGGACCGATAATTTCAGTATCAGAGTGAGAACCAAAGGTATACATGTGTACATAAAGTCTGTTGAAGGATATATAACTAGAATTTGAACTTTATTCAATAAAGTAAGGCTCATCACTCCATCTAACTCCATTTAAAATCAATATCCTGTCCCTCCTCATATTTTGAAGGAAAACATGATACTAAATGAAGTATCAAAAAAGTGTAAAGAATTAGTTACTTAAGTTCTTGGCTAATTCAGGTAAGCGAAGATCAATGTGGGGCTGGGGTTTAGTTCAGTTGGTAGAGTATCACTGTCCTCTCTGAGGCCCCAGGTTCAATCTCAGCCCCACAAAAATGGGGGAAGGATGTGACAACCCACTCCTGAAAAAATCCTGCTATTGAAAACTCTATGAATAACAGAGAAGCACTGGCATACTGCCTGGGATGGCACAATGTTGAGAAGTGCTTCGTTCTGTTGTACATAGGGCCACTATGAGTCAGTCCCAACTCAACAGTACCTAACAACAACAAAAACAACATACATGGTTCTAATAGACCTTAGTCATTATTTGTAAAATATAATACTTAGTGATTGATATATTTCATGATAAAAATAAATAAAAATGTCCTTCTTGAACACAATAATGAGTTAAATGAATGTCTGCATATGGTTCTCTATAACAACAGATGTTTCAGAAATAAAAGGAAATTTTTGCTAAAATTCTCTGCTTATCAGACTCAGGAGAAGAGATTTCAGAGATTATGTTAAGAAAGGCAATGAAGCACAAATACTTCCAACTAATGAAGCTGCAAATCCAGGAAGGCAAAGATTGCTGTCTATCTTGTTCCCTGCTGAACCTTAGCACAATGATCCATGCTTGGACTGTGTAACTGCACAAGAAATTGTTGAATAGACAGCCTATAAATCATAGAGTAGTATCATTTAAAGTAGATTAATACATGGTTTATTTCATCCATGGATACTTAAAGATGTATTGCTTAGAATAATGATATTTATTATTGTTGTTCTTAGGTGCTGCCGAGTCAGGTCCAACTCACAGCAACCCTATGTACAACAGAATGAGACACTCACTGACACTGACAGGTGTCAGTGGCACGTTATCAGTGCTTTTCTGCTAGTCTTAGGATTTTCAGTGGCTGGTTGTTTCAGGAGTGGGCTGCTGGGTCCTCTCAATCCTACAGCACCTGGTATTCCCAGGCAGTCTCCCATTCAAGGACTAACCAGGCTGACTGCTTAGCTTCTGAGATCAGATGGGATCTGATGCCAGAGGGTGGTATGGCTACCGTCTAATGATACTTAGTGGTATAAATTTCAGGTCCCAAATTTAGGTGTTCAAGTGAGACATTTAACAGTGAATTAGCTGCAGTTTATCACACTGTCTTATGTTTTTGTTTTGTTTTGTTTTGTTCTGTTTTGTCTTGCCTTCTTTTCTTCAAGACTTGAGGGTTGAATCTAGGACTCACAGATACTTTGCAAGTGCTCTTACATGGGGATGCATTCCCTGACCATTTTTTATTTTCTGTCAGGGTCTTGCTAAGTTATGCAGGCTGCCTCCAGCCTTGAATTCATGATCCTCCTGCCTCTGCCTTCTGACGTGCTGGGATTACAGGTGTGTGCCACCATGCCCAGCTTCACAATATCATGATGGGTTCCTTTATTCATATTCTTACTTCAATGATTCTTCTTTCTACCCCTCCCAACTGGGATCATCTAATATGTATCATAGTCAATGACCTTATAGTAAAAAAAAAAAAAAGGCCAAAGGACAATGGGAAAAAAAAAACTCACAAAATACTGCTCATGTAAATCTTTCTAGAAAGAACAATTGAAGCCAAACAGCCAGATGTTTGGAAGAAACTATAGGAAAGAGATAGCTATAGGACATTGAGTATTTCAGCTGAAATATAAGAGAAAGTAAAGCTGGAATAAGAGTGACAGAATGAAATGCCATATATTCTGACAAGGAAAAACCATCAAAAATGGGAAACAAAAAGATAGGGATTAAGTCAAATGGCATAGCTAATTTCTAAATCTCTAATAACAGTGTCACACAATGTCAATTAAAGTTGATAAAAATAATAGTAAAAGCTTAAAGAGTACAAAGTAACAAATGAAAGTACTATTGAATAAAATTGGGTAAGGAAAGAGAAAAAATTTAAATTACCTCAATTGAAAGTATAAAAGGATTCTACATGACATATGGTCATTACTAAAAAAGTTTTGCATAACACACATGCACAAAACAATAAAATTAAACAACATAGTGGAAGTCTTAAATTGTGTGACAGAGATAAAGCCCAGGAAATATTACTTCTATAAATGTAATTAGGTTCATATATTAAAGGAAAAATATTTATGTGATATTGCAAGCAAAATCAACTCTGTATAGTATACAAATGTCATACTGAACAAAAAGTATTTAAAAATGATAATATGAGCCTGGTGCAGTAGCACACAGCAGTAATCCCAACCACTTGGGAAGTGGAGGCAGGAGGATTGCAAGTTCAGGACCAAAGGCAGTCTGCATAATTTAGTGAGACTTTGTCTCAAAAAGTAAAAAAATGGGCTGAAAGTACATCTCAGTGGTATAGCACTTGCAAAGCATGCAAGTGTAAGGCCCTGGGTTCAACCCCCATTACAGCAAAAAAAAAAATTGTTAATATGTAAGTTTAGAGAGGTACATACCAGAAAAATGGCATAAAACAAGGCAAAGGTCTTTCTCTACTAGACAAAGTAGAATTTATGCTAAAACTCATCTAATAACTTGTGACAAAAGGTAAAATTCCTAATACAAATATAACATAAATACCTTTGAATCAGGAAAAATAGCAATACTTTTTATAATGAAGAAATTATAGAAGATAAAAGAATACATAGAAACATTAATATTAGGAAGTTTACCTCTTTCATGTCCCAATACAGATCAAATGAGCAAAATATTAATGATAAAGAAGACATAACCTGTGTTATGGCGAAATGGCGGCGGTCCTGCTGCGGGCCACTCTGTAGCTCCTCTGAAGCCTAATCCTTAATTTCAGTGTACGCCTAGTTTCATTCTTTACCTCTCAAACTAAATTATCTCTGTTTCTGTTTATTCAATTTGAGTTTTAAACCCCTAATCGAGGCTTCTTATTGCTCAGGAACAGAAGGTGTGTGTTATCTGTCCGCCATCTTGACTCTGCCCCCCTACCCGAAGACATCTGGAACAGAATAGAAGACCCAGATATACCTCAACACACCTATAGCCACCTTATTTTCGACAAAGGAGCAAAGCAAGTAAACTGGAAAAAGGACAGCCTCTTCAACAAATGGTGCTGGGAAACATGGTCATCCACATGCAGAAAAATGAAAGTGGATCCGCATCTCTCAATATACACGAGAGTTAACT
>VMDO01037880.1:0-13965 GCA_007922755.1 Pedetes capensis
AGCGTAAGGGGTAACCTATATGAATAATGCTTATCAAATTGCATATATGAAAATTGTCACAACGAAAAGCATGTCAAAATGAATCACATTATGATGTACATTAAAAATTTCTAATAAAAAAAAAAAAGAATAGAATGGTCAACAGAGGTTTCAGAATTATTACTTTTAAATTGTTAATGTTCACACTTAAAATTTAATAACTTAATTTGACTTTTTACCTGTGGCTTCAGAATCTTCCTTGGTTTGATTAAAGTAATTACTACTTTAGACTATAATGTTGGCATTGTCAGAATTTAAGTTTATATAAGTAATTTAAGTTATATGTAGTGAGCTTTTATGTGTAAAGTTTCTTTTCAAACATTACATATTGAACACTAAATATTAGAATATTAGATAACATGAAAATGATCTAGATAAGAGTAAATCAGTATATGTTTTGCTATCATCTTTGTAATCTCAAAAGATTTTCAATCATCTTGTTGAAACAGTTTGAAAATGTGCTATAATGCCATCTTCTATATTATCATTTCCTCTTATTTGTGTATAATATACTATCTTCCCCTTTGTTACCATTTATCCTTCCTCCTTCCCTCCCATCCTCCCTCCCATCTTCCCTTCCTTCCTTCCTTCCTTCCTTCCTTCCTTCCTTCCTTCCTTCTTTCCTTCCATTCTTCCTTCTCTCTTCTTCTCTTCTTCTTCTTCTTCTTCTTCTTCTTCTTCTTCTTCTTCTTCTTCTTCTTCTTCTTCTTCTTCTTCTTCTTCCTCTTCTTCTTCTTCTTCTCCTCCTCCTCCTCCTCCTCCTCCTCATATTCTTCTCCTCCTTCTTCCTCTCTCTCTTTCTCTCTCTTTCTCTCTCTCTCTCTCTCTCTCTCACTCTCTCTCTCTCTCTCTCTGTCTCTCTCATAAAATTACCGTTCTTGAGAAGTAGCAAGAAAGTGAGATGGAATGTTTACAGTATACTGGTTATTTTTTCTTAAGATAGACTGGGCCAATTCAGATGCAGTACCATATCCAATTGAAGTAATGGAAATCTCTCATGAAGGACTCCTATGACTGAGATGCTCATTTAATCTCAAAGAATCTTTACCACAAACCAGTGAGTTTATATTATTGCCATTTTCCAGGAATCTATAAAAGATGTTGCGTACTTAAGATGAGGCAACTAGTAAATGTGTAGTCAGAATATAGACACATTTATCTTGAATTACAGAGTCTATAAATACAATTATGCTACCCATAATTATTATATTCAAAGATATTAAATGTAATTATTACTTATATATAATACGTAGCTATAATTATCATAGTAAATGTAATTATAACTGTTAATTTCTGAAAGCCATTTCCATGGCTGGATTATGATTTCACGCATATCATGAGTGCCATTCATTAGTTTATAAGGCATATGAGGCAATAGTCATCATGTTAATGAGAAGCCACAGAGTCTTGAGGTTTGCATGAGAATCATGGTAGATGATAATTAGGAAGATACATGATCATTTATTGTTTTGGTTTAAATATACAGATAAGAAAAAACTATAAATAACATCTAACACAATATAAGTGAAATTTTTATTGTTAGCATCCTTATGATTTGTAGGTGGGAAGAACTGCTAAAGAAAACTGTATAATTGAATGTGTTCTTCTAAAAAGTATACATTATTGATGTGTAATTTTATGCAATGCATATAAATTTTTGTCTTAGTTGTGTCATCAGAAAATCATTCCGAAAGTTGACTTTTTTACCAAAATTATCCTAGCTTTTCAAAAAGCATTATTTTAATATGGAAGATAGGTATAAATAATTTGGTATTTCTCCTACCATGTCAGCTTGAGTTTGTCTTGATCTCAGATCCAGAAATACAATAGACATGAGTTAGTGTAAATGAAAATCACCCAGTCATTTTTTAAAGGGCTAAGATTTTGTAGTGTAATGCAGTCCTCTTTTTATTCATTAAGAATCTAACTATGGAAATCAATATGGAGATACCTCAGGAAACTAAAAATAAAACTGCTATATGACTCAGCTATACCACCACTAGGAACATATTCAAAGGGAGATAAGTCATCATACCACAGAGACACCTGCATCTCCATAGTTAATGTTGCACTCTTCACAATAACAAGGATATGGAACACCTAAGATACTTATCAACAGAAGAATGGCTAGAAAATTGTAATACATATACACAATGAAATATTATCCAGCAATGAAAGAGAATCAAATAATATCATTATAGCAAAATAGATGGAATGGGAGAATATCATATTAAGTGAATGAACACAGGCTCAAAAAGAGAAAAGTCTTATGTTCTCACTCATAGGTGGGAGCTGTATCTTACTTAAAGGAAGAAAAAATCTGTACATAAGTAGATATATAAAAATTAACAATTAAACTTAGCTAAGAAGGGAAAATATAAACAATAGAAATAAGGAGGGAAGGGACTAGCAAATGGAAGTGAAGTTTGTGGAAGGTGGTAAGGGGAAAAGAAACAATGTAAAGGGATAGTGGGGGAGAGGACAAGCTCAATGTAAATGACGCAACTTCATAAGTACATGGGAAAAATAGGGGACTATAACCCATAAATGCATGCAAGTTTTACTACATATTAGTCAAAATGTTCCATAAATTTTGTAAGTTGAAAGTGCTACTAAAAGTGATATAATATTTGCAAAATGGAAAAAGCAAATGCTGTATTACTCTGTACCCCATCAACATTTATCAATAATGGGTATAAAGGAAAAGAGACAGAATCAGCCAAAGGCACTTTAAATAGTGATGTATTTAAAAATGTGAAAAGAGCTAAAGAAAGTATGTTACATCCATCTTAAACTCTGGATTCTATTTTAAAATCTGCTTAAAGTTTTATTTGAAAATAAAATAGAACCTAATTATGAAAAGGAAAGCAATTTACATTGCAAACCAAAGGAAAATAGAGGTCACAGATATGTTTAAATGAAAGAGAAACCTGGAATATGAAGATAACAGTTTTACCTGCATGTTTCTGAATGAATCCTCAAGGTGAGGAGGTTGAGAAGCTTAGTCTAGTTAGGGAGATAACAAGATCTGGAATCAATATTCACATCCTGGATGCATAGGAATGGACTGATATGATGAGGGACCAAAGGGAGGGAATAGAACAAGGCTTGGCTTTCATCCATAATGCAGAGGTAGGATGCCCTGACATTTTGTAAGGGTGACAGCATATAAGAAGATATGTTTCTAAGTGTGAAAAATAATTATTTCTAAATGGCCAAATAAAAATAAGGGGAAAGAACAATAAAACTATTAAAGTGGGATTACAGTATTTTTAAATTTCATAGATTTTAAAAATATATTAAAATTATTGGATTTATTTATTCATGCATTCACCAAGCACATAATAAAAAGCTACTGTGAGATGGTAAGGTGTCAGGGATTCTGCCTGAGTGAAGTAGATACAGTCTCTATCTTCCTTAATCTTACCATCCATAGGGAAATAAATTAAGCATAACCCCATGTAGTAAATCACTGTAATTTGTGCTATAAATGCCAAGGACAAGATGTGAAGAGCAATTAACAATGAAATTTAATTTGTCCTGATATTTGGATGTCAGTCACTGTTTCCCTGAGTGATTTTTTACTTAACTTAAATGAAAAGAACATAGTCAAATGAGGGGAAACATGGAGTGAGGTTCTGTTCAAATGCCCTAATATTTTCAGAAAAAAGATAAAATACAGCTGAACTGAGATACAGATACATAGAGCCATGAATGATTTTGAAATGGTAAACAGGGCATTTGAGATGACTTTAGAATTATTGAATTTTGCTAGTCAAAAATTTTCATAATACAAAGATAAACATTAATTTACCTATAGTAAATATAACATGACATTTCAGGAAAATAAATTTTTGGCTATTGTCCTCTTTCAGAAATCTTCTAGCTAAATCAATGAAACTTAAGATAGAAAAAAAATTAACAAACTTCTGTGTAGAAAAGAGTCTCTTCTACTTACAATGGAGATAATCAACTTAGACTTCTACCTAGCAACATGCAGAGCTAGCATGAAGAAAAGCAGTAATATGGACATTGTTACAAGTTATAAGAGATAACCTTAAAATAATTCAAGGTTAAAAACAATACTGAATGCGATAATTCAATCAATTAAGTACAACACTGAAAGACATTTGAGTTGTTTCCAATCTGTTTCTATTCTCAGTCATGTCACAAACATAATTTTGTAAGTGCAAGAGTAAATCTGCAGAATGAATTCTCTATGGTAGAATTAGTTCCAGCAGGCTCTTTGATTTTGAAATTTAATGCCTACATTGTAAGCTTCATGTCTTAGTATTTCATTTCCTTTTCTTATTTTCTTTTTTTTTTCTTTTTCTTTCAGTACTGAGAGGTTGAACCCAGGGCCTCTCGCACACTTTGCAAGTGCTCTACCAATGAGCCGCACCCTCAGCCCCTTTTTCATTTTGTATCTTGAGACAAGGTCCTGCTAAATTAGGCTGACTGCCTCTGGCCTCACATTTGCAATCCTCCTGCCTACACCTGCCACGTGGCTGGGATTATAGGTGTGCATCACTGCACCCAGAAAGTCTTAGTATTATAGTGACTTTCATTAGCCCAATAAATTTGTCTTATACATATTGCAAAATTTGCTTTCTTTTTATTATATTTACATTTTTGTGTGGTGGAGAAGGAATGAGTATAATGATTGAAAGCAGAATTTCTGGAGACAGTCTGCTTGGGTTCAAAATGAAATTCTATTCCTTTTTCTGACCCTGAATAAGGCATATCTCCTTTTTAGTTTCTTCACCTTTGGAATGAGGATTAATACTGTCTACCTCATAGATCATTGTGAGGCTTAATAAATAATTTTGTGTGAAGTGATTAACATAATAAGTGTCAGTGAGAGGTAGATATTGGTTTTATGTAGTAAGTTCTATATTTAACTCATATCACTTCCTTCTCTTTAATTCCTTTGTTGCAAGTATCTTATTTATCTTTCCTCCTTAAATTTGAATAGAAAAAATACAATGTATATACTTATGGCCTTTAAATAGTAAGCAATTTAAATGTGAGAAATCATGTTAGGATAATAGTACTCTTCTATATACTAATTTGAAGCCTTATCATTTTATTAATATTTGATCATATTTGACCTACATGATTGTGATCAAATATCATTGAATTTAATACATGAAAGAGTTGGGTCCTTTTATTATATTAATTAATTAGTAATTTTTTGCAGCTCTGGGGACTGGACCAAAGGACTTATGCCTGCTAGACAAACATTTGACCATCTCCAGCCCAAGAAGGATATTTTCATAACAAATAATATGTTTTACTTAACATAGCAGTTACCTGTTTTTAAAGTCACTCCTCTTCAAGATGGAACCTTAATGCTATCTCTTCCTGAAGAATTTCTCACATGATACAAAAAAGTTTGTCATTTGTACAAATGGATTTTCACAATATTTTAATATACTTATATCATCATCTTTATGTTTTTGTTTTGTAAGTATTTATCTCCACAGTGCAGACAATTTTATCATTTTACCTTTTAGTCACCAACACTTAATTTAATATCTCCTAGATGATAGGCACTAAATATACATATTGTTATTGTTGTTAGGTGCCATTGAGTCGGTGTCCAACTCATAACGACCCCGTGTACAAAAGGGGAAACACTATTGTCAGTGCCTCTCTGCTATTCATAGGGTTTTCAATGCCTGATTGTTTTGGGGGAGTGTGTTGCTGGGTCTTTCTCCCAAGCCTAGAGCACCTAGTATTCCCAGGTGGTCTCCCCTCCAAGGACTAACCAGGCCCAACCATGCTTAGCTTCCAAGATCTGATGGGATCAGATGCCACAGTGCCAGAGCTGCAGAATCAAATATACATATATGGAGTCAATAAATAAATGGATAGATATATACCTAGAGAGTCACACATAGAACAAAGCTTCATTTTGCTGCAAATGGCCTTATTTCATTTTTTTTATTGCTGAGTAGTATTCCATTGTGTATATGCACCATAGATTTTTATCCATTCTTCTGCTGAAAGGCACTTTGGTTGATCCCATATCCTTGCTATTGTGAAAAGTGCTTCATTGAACATGGAGATGTAGGTATCTCTGTGGTATGATGACACATTTCCCTTTGGGTAAATTCCCAATAGTGTTATAGCTGGGTCATACAGTAGATCTATTTTCAGTTTTTTAAGATACTTCCATATTGATTTCCACACTGGTTGGACAAATTTATAGCTCCACCAACAATGTAAGAGGGTTCCCTTTACTCTGCAACCTCACCAGCATTTGTTGTTGTTTGTTTTATTGATCTTGGCCATTCTTACTGGTGTAAGGTGAAATTTCAGAGTTGTTTTAATTTGCATTTCCCTAATGGCTAGGGATATTGAGCATTTTTTCATGTGTCTCATGGTTTTACAGACCTCTTCATTTGAGAACTGTCTACTCAGTTCCTTTGCCCATTTGTGTATTGGGTTATTTGTTTTTTGGGGAGTTTTTTTCTTTAGTTCTTTATAAACTCTAGTAATTAGACTTTTGTCTGATGCATAGGATGTGAAGATTTTTTCCTATTTAGTGGGGGTTTCCTTGACTTTATTAGTTGTTTCTTTTGCTGTACAGAAGCTTTTTAATTTCATGTAATCCCATTTACCTATTCTTGTTGCAATTTCTTGAGCAATTGGAGTCCTATTAAGGAAATACTTTCCTATGCTTATATGATAGAGTGTATTGCCTATCTTGTCTTCTATAAGTTTTAAAGTTTCTGGTTTTATGTTGAGATCTTTTATCTATTTTGAGTTAATGTTTATGCATAATTGAGAGATGCGGGTCAGTTTTCATTTTTCTGCATGCGGATGACCATGTTTCCCAGCACCATTTATTGAAAAGGCTGTCCTTTTTCCAGTTTACTTGCTTTGCTCCTTTGTCGAAAATAAGGTGGCTATAGGTGTGTTGAGGTATTTCTGGGTCTTCTATTCTGTTCCAGATGTCTTCAGGCCTATTTTTGTCCCAGTAGCAAGCTGTTTTTGCTACCAATGCCCTATAGTATAGCTTGAAGACAGGGATTGTGATTCCACCTGCATTAGTTTTGTAGCTTAAGATTGTTTTGGCTATATGTGGTCTTTTGTGGTTCCATATGAATTTTTGGATCATATTTTCTATTTCTGTAAAGTCAGTCAGTGGATTTGGAGAAAATTATTTTAAGTGAATGAACAGAAGCTCAGAAAGAGACCCACCACATGTTCTCACTCATATGTAGGAGCTGAATCAAAATTATAAGAAGGAAAAAATCCTAAACAAAGGTCGGGTCATAATAAAAGAAAAAAAAAAAGCTATGAACTGTATTATTATAGATGGTCTTGAAAATGCATATAATAGTTCTGACAAGATAAAAGGAAAGTTCACTGCAGGAAAAGTTTGTATATTAAACAGAACTGGAACCCAAGGATATATAGAAAAATATTACCATAAATGATAAATAAATGGTAGAGAAATCTTTGATGGGGGGTGGGGCAGGAGGAAGCATACAAGAGGGTAAAGGGGAATCTATATGAATATTGTACAACAAAATGCAAATATGGAAATATCACAATGAAAACCATGTCAGAATGAATCACGTTAAGGGGTACATTAAAAATTTCCAATTAAAAAAAAGAAAATTAATCCCCCCCAAAAAAAAGAAAAGAAAAAAAACACAATTTATGAAAAGGAAAAAAAGCAATAATTCTGGAATGGTGATTTGAGAAGGTCCATGAACCCTTTACTGTGGCAGAAGTTGCATTCTGGTCAGGTATGGTTAAGGTGAGGCATACGCTCACTCTAGTTCCTAGTGTACAGCAATATTAACAGATAGTAAGCAACCTGAGGAAAATTAAAATAAATAAATAAATAAATGGAACAATTTACAAATATGGACACATTTATTTTCATCTAAATATGTGTCGTGGGAACACCAGGAGAGAGGAGGAAAAAAAGATTAAAAATTATTTAAAGAAAACTACCACTACCACCATAAAAACAGCAATAAAAATCCTTGCCAACCAAGACTGTTATATCTAGTAAAAATCTATTTCAAGTATCATAGTGGAATAAAGATATTCCTAGATAAACAAAAATTGGAATAAATAGTTGGTAGCTCATTTACTTTTCAAATGGAAGTTCTGTGTGAAAGTATGTTACACAGATTATAATCACCTTACTACCTGCAGTGAAAATATTCCTCAAGAATGATGGAGAAACCAAGACAATGCCTGACATTTTAGTCAAGAAATCAAAATTAAGAAAGTTTTTTCATCAGCAGATAACCAATTCTAATGACTGAAAGACTTATTCTAAATTGAAAGAAAATACTACATAAAAGAATCTTGGGATATACAGCAGGAAGAGGAAACATAGTAAGCAAAATTATAGGAAAATATACTAGACTTCACCTTGCTTGAATTTCCAAAATTATGGTTTTGAGATTTGAAGCAAAAATAATAACACTGTATGATGTCATTCTAAGTGTAGGCTGAGGAAATACTTAACAAAATTAAACTATTAATGAATTAAAAAAAAAGAACAAAGCTTCATGTGTTACAGCACATAGTTAATATGTTATCAAAACTTTTTTTGGTTGCTCAAAGAAATTCCACACTGTGTTTACTAATTCACAACATGAATAATTAGGTATACCCATCTTTTAGTATAAACCAGCAAGTGATTCAACTGCAATAATAAATAAGTTTTTTCAATAACTGTTATCAATGGGTTTTATTGGGCCTTTCTTAAGAAGGGATATCAGTTTGTATATGAAAGCATAAGCTAGATAGGGAACTTAATAATATTAGAAGTAAAAACATAATAGGTAAAAAACAGTGACAAATTCCACCAATTTGTTATAGCTGCTTCTAGTAAGCCACAGAATGGGAGAGGCAATATCGCAGACAAACAAACCTGAAGGCTTCATTAGGGATGGCATATAGTAATGAAAATTGTCAGCACTTCCTAAATGTCTGCTATATGAAACACACTCAGGCATTTTGTATGTGTTCCTTCTTTTATTTCTTATGCTATCTTACAAGACAATGATATTACCTGTTTTTATGAGTATGGTAATTAGAAATAGGAATATTATGCATTTTCCCTAAGGTGATACAACCATTTCATAGGAGAGTTAAGATCTCAAGTCAGACATCTACTCCAGAGCTGGGTGGTTAACCATTATGCGGAGCTGCTGTTTTGGATGGACATCTCAGGTTTGCCCTTTTCATCATTTTCTATCCTTTTCCAAGAGGCTAATCAGGGTGGAAACAACAGGCTCATTTGCTGCCCATCCCATGGGTAGACTTTAGCCATTGTGAAGCGCAAGTAGATGAGAGCATAAGGGAATAGAATTAGAGTACAAATTAAATCATAAAAATATTAAATGTTAACTTTAACAAAATAATCATATTGAAACTTTTGTTTGAGACAAAGTTTTGCTTTACTGCCAGGACTACCCTCAAACTCTTGATTTTCTTGTGTCAGCCTCCTGATTGGTGGGATTACAGGCCTGTGCCACCACGACCAACTCATATTGAAACTTATAGTCATCTTCCTAATTCTGACAATTTTTAAATTTCACTACAGATTAGTTGATTTTTATAATGCATAGTTTCCTGAAAAAAAAATCAATAATAAATTTGTTAATGTGGCTCCTCCCCGACACATTGTTAAGTGCTGTTGAGTCCATATCAGACTCAGCAACCCAAGTACAATAGGCAAAACACTCTTGCCAGTGGCTTCTCTGCTATTCTTTGGATTTTCAATGGTGGATTGATTTTTGGGAGTGGGTTGCCAGGTCCTTCTCCCTCCTGACACATTACTGCAAGTCAAATATGTCTCTTTACAAAGACTATTTAAGTAACTTCTTGACACTGTCACCCAATCCACATTCCAGTAACTATTCCCTGTCTTTGTTCCTTTACGTTTAATGGTGGGAAAATTCCTCAATATTCCTAGCCCATGGAGGTCTGGACTTGAACCCTGTCAATACTTTGTAAATTGTCTCTTCATGAAATTCTTATCAAATTATATTGCTTGTGCATTACAGTTCTTTCTTACTAGAATCATCAGTGATAACTTTTCTAATAAAACACTGAATTATAATTTTAAAAACATCCCTTTATATCTTATAATGTTTTTGCCAAATGTAAAACAAGCACACTATTGCTAAACTCATAGTGAAATGCTTAATTAATTAAATCCTTATTGACTGTAGAATTTTGAGGCTTTTTATTTAATTAAGATATTAGAATAGCTAGGTGGTGGCACACTCCTATAATCCCAGCAACTCGGGAGGTGGAGGCAAGAGGATGGCAAGAAAGTTTGAGAGCTGAGGTGGTCTGTCTCAAAAAGTGAAAAAATGAAGCCAGGCATGGTGGCGCACACCTGTAATCACAGTGGTTTGGGAGGCAGAGGTAGGAGGATTGCAAGTTTGAGACCAGAGGCAGTCTATGTGATTTAGCGAGACCCTATCTCAAAAAGTTAAAAAAAAACAAAGGGCTGGGGGTGCAGCTGAGTGGTCCAGCACTTGCAGAGAGCGTGAAAGTGCAAGGCCCTGGGTTCTAGCCCCATTACAGGGGAAAAAAAAAAAGGAGAAAGAAAAAAATATATACATATTTAGAATTTATCATACTATTTTTGTAGTGCTGAATGAAAAATGGTGGATCTTTCAAAATGAATACTGAAAGATTCATTCTTCAAAAGATGCACAGTTAATCACTGACATCATTTTTAAAAGTCTAATTTCAAAAACAGTAGACATTGTAAACCTTGTGAGGGTCACTGAGACAGACTTGATTCCACAGCACCTAACAACAACAATTTCTAGAAGGCTCTAAAGTCAAAATAGAAAAACTATAAAAGAAGTGGGCAGTTTTGATCAATAATATAAAAAGATATTATCACTAATTGATTTTAGTAATAGCTTACCTTCACCTTATATTCAGGAAGACTCTAATGAAAATCTGTGATGGAGGTCTTGTTATAACAGAAAAAAATAAGTATTCCTTGCAGGTCTTTTTTCACAATGGCCTTAGATCAATTCAGCTCTTCCCTTCTTTCTCACATGTACTTCTCAAGAATAATGCCATGAGGATGCAGCATTCTGAGATATGGAGGAACTGGCTAGAACAGGCTGGGTTCTGCTTCTTTCCCTTCTAGAACAAGATGTCTTATATTGAAGTAGCCTGGTGAATAATGTGACTCTGGGCTATAAAACAGAGGATGGGCTGCTTTTCCAGGCCCCCTGGCTACAGTAAGAAGTGAACCATAAACAAACAAGATTCCACCTTCCCTGACCTGAGGGGAACCAGTGTACCACAAATCTGACATTGTACTTCCTGTGCTATCTGTGAGTTAGAACGTTGCTTTTCTCAGTATGTTGTGTGTTCCATCTCACTACATTCATGCAAGTAGTAGAAATTACAGCCCCAAATTGAGCGGACTAGAGTGGCAATCAGTGCAATAGACCTACTTTCTACTCATTTAACAAGTGGTTGAAGGAATTGTACAGTATTAGAAATTAACTAATCTCAAACTGTTATTCCTGAAGTCCTGAGAAATAGAATAAGAATGGAGATTTCTAGATTCTAAAATTATTCTGAATTGCAGTGCATTCCACCACTGTAATGACAGTATGCATGCTGTTCTAGAATTGTTTTAAACAGTGTTTAAAATTGTTTTTTTACACATTTATGTTTTTCACAGTTGATAAGCCACACTGAATTATAGTTTCTTAAAGAGAAAATCCCTTACTTTTCAAAGGAATCACATGAATGCATGGCATCCTGATCAATGGAAGCCGTAAGTGTCACTTTTAATCCTCAACCTACAAGCTCCAATGTGATGCACCGCATTCTTTCTTTCTTTGCTTCTAGTTTTTCAGTGATACAGGGTCACTGTCTGTGAACCTGACTCTAGAGCACCTAACAACAACAACAAAGTAAATGAGATCATCAATGTCCATGGATGTAATAGCCCAGAATCTAATATATCTTTTGGTTCCAAATTAAATTACAGATTCATTATATTTTTAATAAAATATCAGCATGGTTTATTGGGTATTATCACACTAATTTCTCATATTTATATTAAAGTTCAAATGCCAAAAACTGTCAACATTCTTGAAAAAGCTTGTCTACTTGGGAGAGGGGATAAATCCTGTTGCTTAGCAAGAGTTGTTATAAATTGAGAATAATTTAAAAATTTTGACACAATTATCAGCTGATAAGTATGGAATAGGCCATAGGCATTTCAGGACTGATTGCTATTTAGTATGTGGTTTAGCTCAATTGGTAGAGTGCTGCTCCAGACTCACTGAGGACCCTGGTTCGATCCCCAGCACCCAAAAATGGGAAATGGACATGGCAAACCACTCCTGACGCAATCCTGAAACAATCAACCAATGAAACCCTATGAGATTCACTGTGTTGGGTCTGACTGGAAGACACCTAATAACAACAACTGATGCAATTTTGGATCATTTTGGCTTTGCTTTTTTTCCCAATAGTGAATGCAAGAAGAGTCACAGGGGCAAGTAATATACTTGTTTACTGGCTTTCAGCATTTTCTGCCATTCACTGAATTAATTGCAGAAAAGATGTATTATATGATCAGTTTGATGATTGGGGACAATTCTATAGTTTATTCATCTTATTATTTATAAGACTGTAGGAGTATGCAGTGAGAGCCAGGATTACCTTGTATTTTCATGGGTAAGAAATACTTGGTCTCATCTCACAGATTTTGTTTTGCCTTAAAAGGCTTTCATTCCTATTTAAGATCCCTATTGGAGTATTTTATGAAGTCATTTTTCTTAAATTGGCATCCTCAAATGCAATCTTTGAGATGATGACATATATAAAAGTGATTGATATAACAGAAATAACTGGTGGAGGAGGGAGAGTGGGCTGGGCAAGGAGAGCATTTCCCTAAAGAAATCTGTGACAGTTGGACAAGGACAAGAAATATCATAAGTGATGCATTGAAGGAGGCACTTAAAGTTGACAGATGATTCAATTTTATATTTTAAGATAGAAGTCTCACAGATACTTAAATAGCATTCAAAATGTGTAATTTCTTAGTTACACAAAATGAAAATATTCTAGCTTTGAGAAATAATTTTCCTATTAACATTCTTTAAAAATGTGAAAAAACTAATATTCACTGAAAATTAATCTCTACCAATACTGTCCCCATGTGGATTCCTTTTTCATATCAAAGGTTTTTAACCTGGTCACTTTATTCTTGAAGAATATAAATATCATTAGAAAAAAATCTCAGTTTATTCCAGCATATAATTTCTGAAGTTTTTATTTCATAGCTTCATAATTTATGCTTTAATAAAGCAATACATTATCGGACATTCAGAAGTAAATATGCTACTTTTAGGTTTAACTATACTGAGATGTCAAACATTCAAATAAAACAATACATTATTCTCTACAATGGTTAGTACCGTTAACACCTTTGAATGACAGACAGAAGCCTATCAATCATAGTTCAGAACAATCTTTTAATACATAAAATAGAATATTTATATTTACAAATAAAAGTAATGATAGCTAAATGTATACTGGCACATAGCTCTTTGAGAAATAATTTAATAGCTGCAGACTAAAAGATATAGAAAATATGTTTTCCACTGAGATATCATTATTTTCTTTTGTATTTCAGGAAAGTTGATTTAATTTTCCTTTTATAATCTGGGTCCACTGCATGTTAAGCAAGCACTCTTAATACTGAGCTAACTCCCAGGCTGAAAGTTGGTGTTTTAATGTTTGGGGCATATATAAATATTTTTCTAATTGCAAAAATAACATTAGCTCACTGTAAAATGTTGAAAATTATAGAAAAATATAAAATTAAAATGATTACTCTTAATATAGTGAAATTAGTTATTAATATGTCAAATGTATTGCTTTATTAAA
>VMDO01037881.1:0-13964 GCA_007922755.1 Pedetes capensis
ATCTTTAGGATTAATCTGTTACTGGAAAGCTAAGTTGATTGTAAACTTTATGACTGTTACAAAGTCCATTGCACTGCAGTTACCTTTGTGAGCTATTTTTAGTATCTCCTTGAGTCGCTATATAAGCATGAGTATAGAGAATAAAGTTTAGCTCAAGACCATCAGTCTTGGCCTCTTCGTCTCCTTCATCCTCGGCTCTGCCCTTCCCACGCTGGGCCCCGACAGAAATGGTTGATGGGTCTATTTAAAGATTCAGAGTGACACAGATACAAGGACTCAACCCTCCCTAAGTATATTTAGGTGAGGAGTTGTTGTTTTTAGGTGCCTGTCTGTGGGTTCTGTTCATCCCAGGGCCAGGGGAAGTGGTTCACACCCCACCCTGCCATGGCATTTCTCTGGTAATCTGGCAAGGAAGAGAACACTATCAATGAGGAGGTGGGGAGGAAGTTGCAGACATGTCAGTCCTAGAAGGACCAGGAGAGGACATTGAGTTTGACCCTTGTTCTCTTGGGCTGGGCCTGGCTGTCAGCTCCACTGTGACAGCTAAGAACTTCCAGGTCCCCTGTCCTTATGCTACCACCTGGCATCTGTGTCACACACTGGGCTGCAGCCACCATCATTCCAGCCTCTCCAGCACATGAGCCTGGATTTCTTTAAACCATAATCATTGGGTCCCTCCCACCACCAAACAATGATATTTCATCCTAAACTTTCACCTACCCTGGTCCACCACCACTAAAACCCACATCTTCCTGTTCCCAGGGACATCCGGGGCCATTTTATAGATCACATGCCAGGAGAGGAGGCAGCCCCACAACCCTACACCTTTACAGGCCAGGGTCCCCCAAGTGGAGAACCACAGTGAAGCCTCTCTGCTATCCCTAGAACTGATGGGGACAAGTCACTGTCCCTGCTACACCTTGTGAGGGGCAGAGGTGGGAAGCTGATGGGGATCAGTTCATTCCTGGGGCCCCAGCTGCCCACAGGCTCCCTGGGAGCCTGGCCAGGTCCTCCCAGCTGCCTCTTTCCCTACTGACACACACTGCGCCTCTCTGTTCCCCATGGTGAGCCTGGTCTTATAGTACAGGACTGGAGGGAGTTTTATATGCATGGCAGGCCCACTTCTGGGAGCTCTGGTGTTGCAGGGGATTTGGAGGAATCCCCCTTTCTCAGTTCAGATCCAGGAGCCCAGCTCCAATCAAGGAAGGCTACTGAGGTCTCTGCATGAGTGTTTAGTGGGGTTTGTTGAATGCTTTACCCCTGACTCTTTACAAAGATCTTCTCTTTGCCGGAGTAAATATGCTCCAGCCCTTTGTGTTAAGAGATCTATCTTTGCCCAGAGAGCTAGGAAGCCCCTTGCTTGATCACTGTGTACCCCTAGCAACTTGCCTCATCCAGACATCTAAGAAGATTCCAGCCATGAAAGCATTGCAAACCTTAGAGCATCCTGACTCGTCCACTAGGGACTGGGTGTTTCTGAGTGGGGCTGGAGGGAATGGCAGGGGCAACCATGGGAACAACCAGTGGGGGGCCAGACTTGACTGTTGTCAGAGGGTGTCCTTCACTGGAACTCAGGAGATGGGATGGAGGGGCAAACACAGCAGACAGAATGACTCGGCTCTTCCCTGGACGTCAGGTCACATACAGAATACCCCACACTTTAACCCCAGGCCCCTCTTAGCCTTCCTGGTGAGGAAACCTCAGTCCAGAGAGGCCAAGTGTCTACTGAATGCTGCGCAGGTTCTGGGCAGCAGAATCCACTCCCTCTGCCCACTGCAAGCACACAGCTTGCTGTGCACTAGGCATGTAACACAGTCCTTCTCTGGGTCTGAGTCCCACTTACTGGGTGGAAATAACACTTGCTATCCCAGGTTTAGGTGAGTCCAGAGTAAAATAATGAGGAGGGGCCCCTGTTTCTAGTGCCTGATGGGAAACAACAGAGGAGAAAGGTCCAGCAGGAAACACTTGCTGCTGCCTCAATTTATTTTAATGCCAATCACCCAATTGTGAAATCAACTGCCTACCCATGTGTGTTACACAGAGCATGGTGGGCCCAGGTTCCTGAGTCTTCCCAACCCTTGCAGTGGCTCTCGTTTGTATTCATGTTTCCAGTGCTTTGCATAGCCCCTGACCCTGTATCTGCCTCCTTGTACTTGCCTTATCCCTCTCCTCCAGCTCAGTCACTAAAAGACTTCAGGCCATGCCCCACAGGGCCTGTCCCAGGAAGTCAAACACCTTCATGGTGAAGAGGTATAGGGATGCCCCAGGGACAATCCGGGGCACAGCTTCTCTCACTGTGTATCGTGACTTGGGAGTAGTACAGGGTATTTGTCTTTACTGTTGCTAAAACCAATTACTTGATTTTTTGTACTTAATAAATAAAACCTCACCATTTTAGAAGCTGAAAGTCCAAGAATGCTATCTCCTCTGTCAGCTTCCGGTGAGGGCCCCCTGGCAGCCACACAACATGGTAGAGGGACAGAAAGGAACTGGCCACAAGGTCAACAATGTGGGGTGGCCCCCACTACAACAACTCACTCTCAGAACTATCTGATGCCAGAACCAGCAGTAATCCATTCCCAGGCAGGGCCTCCAGGGACCTAACCCCTCCTACTTCTAGCCTCTACTCTTCAGGGTGCCATCACTTCTCACATTGCCACATTGGGGACCAAGCTGCTGGCACATGAACCCTTGCGGACATGCCTAAACCACAGCCAAACTACATGGCACAGGAAAAGCCACTCTGCCCTGACTGAGGCCTGGCTCTCTGTGACCCATTGCTCCACCTCACCAGGGCCCAGCTAGAGACTGCTTCTGACATGGGGGCCTCATACCCCCATAAGAGACAAGGGGAGTTTGAGGAGCATGAGGAGGTCTTGGGGGAGACTCTGTCTTCACCCCAAGTTGGGACCCATCAGAGAATTCACCCTGGTGAAAGGCCATGTGAGGGCATTGAATGTGGGAAATGTTTGAGTCAAAGCTTCGCCTTCAGTTTGCATGAGAGTCCACACTGGAGAGAAGCCTTGCAAACATGGCAAACATGGGAAAGCCTTCAGCCTTAACAGATGCTGGTGAACACCAGAAAGTCTTTCCTGGAGAAAGGCCTGAGGAATGTAGGGAGTGTAGGAAATTATTCTCCCATAACCCAACTTCATTAAGCATCAAAGAAATCACACTGGAGGAAAGCCTAAGCTAATGGCTTTCCCTTCTTGGTACAAGAATGTTCTTCCTAGAGAAAGGCTTCAGAGTGCAGGTGATGTGTATCTGCTTAGTCAACAAGAGGAGGAATACCAGAGATGTCCTGAGAGTGGCCTCTCTGAAGTAGCCAAGACCACAAGATGACTCTCACATCTGGACTGTTGCCCTGGAGAGACTCCCCATAAGTGCCAGAGGGTGCTTGTAGGTGGGAACCTTTCAGGGGCTGCACTGCACTTTCTCACATGCCCAAGGCCCTTGCCTGAGGTCAGTCAGTTCTAGAAACTGTGCCTGAAGCCTGCTCACCTCTTTGTTGTTGTTATTGTCATTAAGTGCCACCGAGTCATATCTGCCACATAGCCACCCTGTGTAGAGAACAACAAAATACTCCCCAACACTGTGTCAGATACACAATCTTTTTTGTATTTAAGCCCATTGTTGCAGCCGCTGTGTTAATCCATCTAATTGAGGATCTTCCTTTTTTTGTTGACCTGCCACTCACCCAAACATGATGTCCTCCAGGGATTGGTCCCTCCTGGAAACATGCCCCGAATATATAAGACACAGTCTAACCTTCTTTGCTTCCAAAGAGTGCTCTTGTTTCACTTATTTTAGGATGAATCTCTTGGTTCCTTTGGCTGTCCATGGTATATTCAATATTCTTCTCCAGCAAATTGATGAAGACCTCACCTCTTGCAGCTGCCTAGTGAGTGTCAGATGACACAGTGTGGTCTGGAAAGGACATCACTATTAATCTCCCTACCTGCTCCCCTTCATCCCTGGAGGAAATCTTGAGTGGTGTTTACCCATTGGACTTTACATTCACACACTGGATGTGATTAATATATTTGGAGGCCGGGCACAAAAGCGCACACCTGGAATCTCAGCAACTCTGGAGGTGGAGGCAAGAGGATCATGAGTTTGAGACCAGAGGCAGCCTACACAACTTAGTGAGACCCTCCTTCAAAATAAAAAATAAAAAATGGGCTGAAGGTGCAGACCAATGCTAGAGCACTTGCAAAGTATCTACAGAGCCCTAAGTTTGGCCCCAAATTACCACAAACACACACACACACACACACACACACACACACATAAACACACACATGCTCACACTCAAAAAAAAAAATCTAAAAAGTTAAGAGTTGGTGGCAGCAAACTTGACCCTATCACATCTGTATGTGCTTCCAGAAATGCTCTGATCACTAAATGTGAGTGATGAGGCTATATGGATATTCTCAGGACTCCCAGATTTAGAGTCCCCCGTGGACATGGTCCCTGGCAGAGCAAATAATCTAAGTTTTGGATTGCCATGGCTACCTCCCTGCTCACCCAAAGGCCATTGCTACACAGGCAAGAGAGTGGGGCAGAGACGTGGGAGATTGTAGTCCACGTATGTGACATGCGACAAATAACTAACCTTTATTCCTTTGAAGAAGAGCTGGTTCTCCCGAAGGGTAATGATAGTTAAGGTGGAATCAGTATACTTGCCAATCCCCTGTTTTTTTTTTTCTGTTTTGTTTTGTTTTGTTTTTAAGGAAAGCAGAAGACCCAGATTTTTATATTGAACCATTTCTTTAAAAGCTCTGTGGAACCTGGGTGCGGTTGGACGTGCTTTTAGTCTCAGTGACTCAGGAGGCAGAGGCAGGAGGATCACAAGTTTGAGGCCAAAGACAGCCAGCATAACTTAGTGAGGCTCTGCTTCAAAATACAAAGTAAAAAAAGGGCTGCGGGTATGGCTCAGAGGTTAGGTGCTTGCTAAAATCATTTGTGAGGCACCAAGTTCAACTCCCTAGTACCAAAAAAAGAAAGAAAAAGTTCTATTGAGATATGATTGATGTGTCAAATACTGTGCATATTTAAAGTTCCAATTCTGATATTTCATGTACTATGGAGACACATGAAATCATCACGACATTCATGATATTGAAAATATGTGCCACATGTATAATGTTACCTGAATCCCATTTTATAATTAATCCTTCCCTCCTTCCATTATACTTCCTTCCTGTGACCCTTGATTTTCTTTCAGTGGAGATTTATTTTCCTTTTGTAGAATTTTCTATAATTAACAACTTTTTTTTTCGCTTTGCTTTTTTTCTCACACAAAGATACACATTTCCAAAAAATCAACAGAGAAATTCCAAATCTAATCTCCAACCTAAACCAGTTGGGTCTCACAGATATATACAGAATATTTCATCCACTCAATGAGGGATACACACTCTTCTCAGCTCAACATGGAACGTTTTCTAAGATAGATCATATGCTAGTTCATAAGAATTCCCTCAACAAATACAAAAAAGTAGAAATTATCCCTTCTTCCTTATCAGATCACAACAGAATAAAACTGGAGCTCAAGAGCAAGAATAATTCCAGAAATTTCACAAAATCATGGAAACTAAATAATACATGGCTGAATGACCAATGGGGGTTATTGACGAAATCAAAAATGAATTTAAAAAATTCCTGCAATCAAATGATGATGGAAACACATCCTACCAAAACTCATGAGATACAGAAAAGGCAGGTTTAAGAGGGAAGTTTATAGCATTAAGTGCCTTCATCAATAAGGTAAAGAAGAGCCAAATAAATGACCTAATGACACACCTTAAGACATTGAAATCCAACAACGAATCAATCCCAAAAAGAGCATCTAGAAAGAAATTACAAAATTAAAGGGAGAAATATCTCAGTTAGAATCTAGAGAGATAATTCAAACACTTAATAAGACTAAGAGCGGGTTCTTTGAAAAGATTAATAAAATAGATACTCATCTGGGCAATCTCATAGAAAAGAAAAAGGAAAAAACTAACATAGTAAGGATTATGAGGGAAAATGGGTCCATACCCACCAACTATAATGAAATACAGAAAATCATCACGGATTACTGTGAGAGATTGTATTCCCAAAAATATGAAAATACAGAAGAAATGGATAAATTTATTAGCACATATGACTTACCAAAGCTAACCCCAGAAGACATAAGTGACCTAAACAAGCCCATTACATATATGGAAATAGAAAAGGTAATAAAAAGGCTCCCAACAAAGAAGAGCTCAAGTCCTGATGAGTTCACAGAAGAATTTTACCAAACTTTCAGAGAAGATATAATACCTGTCTTCCTCAAATTATTACAAAAAGTAGAAAAGGAGGGAAACTAACAAATTCATTCTACAAAGCTTGCATCACCCTGATGCCTAAACCAGAAAAAGATTCATCTAAGATAGAGAATTATAGACACATCTCCCTTATGAATATAGATGTAAGAACCTTTAATAAAATTCTGACAAACTGAATCCAGGGAAATAGTGAAAAGATTATCCACCATGACCAGGTGGGATTTTTTCCACAGATGCAAGTCTGGTTCAACATATGGAAATCAATGAATGTAAACCAACATATCAAGAAACTGGCAAACAAAAATCACGTGATCATCAAAATTGATGTTGAAAAGGCCTTCGACAAAGTGCAACACCTTTTCTTGATAAAAACACTGGAGAAGATAGGGACAACAGGCAAATACCTTAATATTATAAAAGCCATCTAGGAAAAACCTACAGCCAACATTATATTAAGTAGAGAAAAACTGAAACCATTTCCTCTTAGATTCAGAAAAATTCCTCTCTCTCTTATTCTGTTTAACATAGTAATTGAAGTCCTTGCCAGGGCAATCAGACAAGAGAAAGAAATCACCGTGACACAGATAGGTAATGAAGAGGTCAAATGATCCTTATTTGCAGATGATATGATTCTACTGCTAAAAGACCCCAAAACCTAATTGAGAAAACTTTTAGGTCTAATCAACTCCTTCAGCAAAGGGGCAGGATATAACTCCAACAAAAAAAATCAATAGCTTTTCTTTACACCAACTGTAACCTGGAAGAGAAGGAAATTACAGAAACAATACCTTTCACAATAGCCACCAGAAAACTAAGTACCTTGGAATCAACCTAACCAAAGAGACTTCAGATCTCTACAAGGAAAATTTCAAAATATTAAAGAAAGAAATAGCAGAGGGCACTAAAAAATGGAAGGACCTTCCCGGCTCCTGGATAGGGACAATCAATATAGTAAAAATGGCTATACTACCAAAAGCAATATATAGATTTAATGCAATTCCCATTAAAATTCCATTGACTGACATTACAGAAATAGAAAAAAATATAAAAATATGTATGGAATCACAAAAGACCACATATAACCAAAACACTCTTAAGCTGCAAATCTAGCGCAGGTGGAAAAACAATCCCTGATATTAAGCTATATCATATGGCAGTGGTGGCAAAAACAGCTTGCTACTGGCACAAAAATAGACCTGAAGACATGTGGACCAGAAGATCCAGAAATACCTCAACACACATATAGCTACCTTATTTTCGACAAAGGAGCAAAGCAAGTACAATGTGAAAAGGAGAGCTTTTCAATAAGTGGTGCTGGGAAACATGGACATCCGCATGCAGAAAAATGAAAACCAATGCACATCTGGCAATATGCATGACAATTAAATCAAAATGGATAAAAGAACTCAACATACAACCAGAAATTTTACAACTAATAGAAGACAAGTTAGGTAACACACTCTAACATAGGCATAAGAAAGTATTTCCTTAATAGGACTCCAATTGCTCAAGAAATTGCAAAAAGAATAGATAAATGGGATTACAAGAAATTTAAAAAGCTTCTGTACAGCAAAGGAAACAATTAACAGAGTCAAGGAAACCTCCACTGAATGGGAAAAAATTTTCACATCCTATAACTCAGACAAAGGCCTAATTACCAGAATATATAAAGAATTTAAGAAAAAAATACCCAAGAAAACAAATAACCCAATACACAATTGGGCAAAGGAACTAAATAGACAGTTCTCAAATGAAGAGCTCTGTAAAGCCATGAAACATGAAAAAATCCTCAATAACCCTAGCCATTAGCGAAATGCAAATTGAAGCAACTCTGAGATTTCACCTTACACCAGTAAGAATGGCCAAGATCAATAAAACAAATAGCAACAAATGCTGGCGAGGTTGCAGAGAAAAGAGAACATTCTCACATTGCTGGTGGAGCTGTAAATTGGTCCATCCACTGTGGAAATCAATATGGAGATATCTTAAAAAACTTAAAATTGAACTACCGTATGAACCAGCTACAACACTATTGGGAAATTACCCAAAGGGAGATGTGCCATCATACCACAGAGACACCTTCATCTCCATGTTCAATGCAGCCCTTTTCACAAGAGCAAGGATATGGAATAAACCAAAGTGCCCATTAACAGAATGGATAAAAACTATGGTACATATATACAATGGAATACTACTCAGCATTCAATAAACTGAAAAAATGCTATTTGCAGCAAAATGGATGGAACTGGAGAAAATTATTTTAAGTGAACAAACACAAGCTCAGAAAGAGAAATACCACATTTTCTCACTCATTTGTGGGAACTGAATCAAAACAATAAGAAGGAAAATGTCCTATGCAGAGGTCGGAACATAATAAAGATAATCCAACAAGAGCTTCATGTGGGACTTTGAAACACTGCTGCAGACCAGACACACCCTGAAGACCTGTCACCCCTCCCATTCAAGGTGGGAGGCAAAATGTTGATCAGGTGGTTCACATCTTCAGGACTCAATACAAGGTGGAAGGGCCCCTATACTATTATCCTCACCACTCCTACTGCTATAAAACTAGATGCACTGACTGCCTGGATTATGATTGAAAACCCCTTCCCCTAGTCTACACCCCCTTTCCTATCAATGGACCATTGTAGAGGGAACCAGTGGGAAACTGCTTGTTAACCAGACCATTGTTTATGTCAAGGACCAACCATTAAATATTTGGTTCTTTTCTTCTCAATTGGATTCTGAGGTTTATTTTTTTAATGGATTCAGTCAAACTTATGATATTAAGAACCCAGAACCTACCCCTGGATGATCCAGTAATAGATTATTCCTGACTAAAATCAAATATCTGATTTTCCTATAAGATCAGTGGGAAATACAAAGAGTCACTGAATTAACAGGAATGATGCCATCCTAGGTAGGACTCTAGTGGGAATGGAAAATTTGAACTGTCTCTGTACTTATCACTTGCATAGGTTAGGTCAGGTATATGGTTTACTTTTACCTTAAATGATATGTTAATGTTAACTTTTAATGCTTATTACCAAGTGCTTATTGCTTCTGATTGCCTACATGATCAATGTCAGGCACTTGGAAAAGCCGTTAAATGTAAAACCTGCCTCACTGAATGTGGCTTTTGCCTTTACGGACACCCATAACTGTTCCTCGGGACCACAGGTTTGAGAGAGATGTTAGTGCTTGGTGTCCACGGGCTTAATTTTGCTCCTTTGTGGTGTGATTTTGATCACTGGTTACAACAGTTCAGCCTTTCCCCCACAGAGACCTCACCCCAAGAGCTCCTGGGAGATGCGGCCCCAAGGATTTGGGGTAGTATAGTCCAACTTCTGCACACAGAGCCCAAGTCACAGGGGTTCCTAGAACTTGCAGTGCCACATATTATGGTAGTAAACTCTACATTTCCACCCTCAGAGCCCTCACTGCAGGGCCTCCTGGGAGCTGTGGCCCTGAAGATTTTGGGTGTTATAGTTCAGCTTCCACTCTCAGAGCTCTTGCCCCAGTCTTCTGGGAGTTGCTGCCTGTAGGATTCTGGGTAGTGTAGTCCAGCATTCTGCCTACTGATCCCTCACAGCAGGGGCTCCTGGGAGGCATGGCCTAGAGGATTCTGAATAGTACAGAATCCAGCTTCAGCCCACAGAGCCCTTGCTTGAGGGGCTCTGGGAGCTTCAGCCCCAAGGACTGTGTGTAGTGAAGTTCACTTTTATACCCTCATACCCTTTGTCACAGTGGCTCCTGGGAGATGCAACCTTGAGGATTCTGGATAGTGTAGTCCAGCTTTCTAGCATGTTGTGGTAGGACTGTGGCTTTTGATCTTGTCGGATCTCAGAAGCTAAGGAGGTGATATCTAGAACAATCCAGTGCATTTAGTTAATATGTCTTACGTCTTCCTCACATCTTTTTCTGGGTCACTATTGGTTGATAAAAGTAGGTACTTTAGGCAAGTCCTATGCTGCCTGTCTGGAACTGGAGAGGCTGAAGCAGGAAAATTACAAGTTGAAGGCCAGAAGCAGACTGCACAACTTGGTGATACCCTGCCTCAAAACAAAAATAATATAAAGAGACTAGGACTACACCTCACTGGGAGACAACTTGCCTCGCATACACAAATTCCTGGGTTCATCTCTCCCTCAATACTAAAGGAAAACAGTACTTATTTTATAATGACAGAATTCCTAAGGCAGTGTTTTGTATTATTTTGTTTATATATCTTCCAAAATCTAAGATCACACTGAGGTACTCCTAAACACTCTACCATTGTGCTATAAACCCTACCCATAAAGATCTTCTTTTAACAACATAAGTACAGTATTTATACTTAAAGTTTCATGTGTGATACACCAGGTTTCAATATTTTTCAAGTATTTTCACAGTATAAGAAACATGAGCTGGGCCCCATGGCACTCACCTATGATCCCAGTCACTCAGGAGGCAGATGCAGGAGAATACTCATTTACCAGTCAGCGGCAACCTGTGCAACTGAGACACTATCTCAAAAAATAAAAATATAAAACAGTATGGGCGATACAGCTCAGTGGAATAGTATTTTCCTAGAATGCAGAAAGGGCCAGAGTTCAATCCCCATTATTTCCAAAATAAAAAAAAGAAAAGAAAAAGGAAAGAAAAAAGCAAAAAGAAACAAAGAAAAATACATGAATGAGAGTGAGCAATGAGGTCTGGAACAGCCCTTCCCTGAGACCCCAGTTTGCCTCCAGATGCTGGCCCTTCATGCCTTGAATGCTTCATGCTGTCCCGGCAGCACATGACTCTGCATTTCTCCTTTTTGTGTCCTGCAATTTATCCCCAGAAACAAACCCAATCTGCAAAAAAATACTTCAGCATGCTAATACGGTAAGTGGCCACACCCTGAGTAAGGGGAATTTTAGTAGGACAAGACTTGTTAAAATATTATCTGAGAAAATAAAGAACATGATAGCATTTCCTCTTTGGCACTTGGAACAGCAGATGGGAAATTCTTCATTCTTCCTGATCTTTGCCTCACACAGACCTGTTATACTGAAGCCGTGGTGCTGTCTCCAAGAGCAGATGCTAAGTGAGGACACTGCCTTCAAGTGATTCAAGTTGTGATGTCTCACCAGGTGTCTCCTGAGGAGGACTGGAGTGGGCATCACACAGGACACTCTCTGCTCACTGTTCAGTGGTGATTGTGAGCATCCAAGCATGAATCTCTGAAATTAATTGTCTTATTTCAGGACATTATTTTAGAAATAAAACATAAATACAGCCTACCATCCTGTATTTTGATGGTAGTGTTTAGAGATTACAAGAGGCAAGGTATATGGCTGACACACAAAAGTCCACTGATTAGCTACATATCGAAAATATATAGAAATTTTAAAACTGGACTAAGACATTTTCTAAAACATTAGCATTTACAAAAGCAATCAAAAAATGGAAGTCCTTAAATATAAATCTTAAAATGCAATTATATTTTCAGATGGGCTTAGGGTTAGGGTTAAGGTTCAAGTTAATCCCAACCCTAACCACACTCAAAAGAGCTGTACAGAGATCTCATGTTGGAGAACTAGAGAAGGTGCATCTTCCCTGATTATCAAATCATCAAACCTGATGTTTTCATGCTGAGCCAAGAAGAATCTTGGATAATGAATGAAAAAATCATAAATCAAAACTTTTCAGAAGTCTGACTAGACAATGATTCCAAAAGATGACACCAAGATAATCATGACAAGCTTAAAGGTATGAAGAGAAGCAAGGAATATGATGTTTCTTGCAAAATATTTAATTCAAGCATGAACTTTGTTCATTGAGGAATGAGACTCCATAAATGTGTCATGGTGAGAAAAGTTTTAAACATTCTCTTGATTTTCTTCTCCCAAAAAATAACTGAGAAAGCAAGAAATTTGATGAGCTCCATGAAAAATTATTGAGGCTATAGTGAAATAAAGTACTATGGTTGCAATGAATGTAGAAACTCAATAGCAAAAAGTCATGGCTCATTACAAATCATACAACACAAATGGGAGTCTATATATGAAAAGAGTGTGTTAATGTTTTTAAACAAGAAGTTATAGCTTACTATCCACCAGAGAACTCACACAGGACAGAAGCCCAGTGCAGGGAATGTGGGAGGCGTTTTCCCAGAAGTTCATTCTGATATCACATCAGAGGACACATGCAAGTGAGAAATCCTACAAAATACAGGAAATGGGGGGAACAGTCAGTGAGAACTCAAGTCTCATTCATCACCAGAGAACTCGTACTGGAGAAAGGCCTTTGGAATGGAATGAATGCAAAAAAGCTTCTGCCTGGAAACCACAGTTCCTTTGGCACCAGAGATTCCTCATAGGGAAGAATCCCTGTAAATTAAATGAAAACAGAGCTCATTATGCATCAGAGAAATCACAGAGGAAAGAAAACCTATGAATACATAGTGTGTGCAAAAGCTTACCTTGGGAAAGCACAGCTTGTCAGTAGCACTTCTATATACCAATAACAAACATACCAAGAAAGACCCAGAAAAACTACCCCATTCACAGGAGAATCAAAAAGAAAAAAACCTATGAGTAAACTTAAACAGGGAACTAAAATATCTCTACAAGGAAAATAATACAACACTGAGGAAGAAAGTGAAGACACTAGAAAATGGGAAGGCCTCCCGTGTTCATGGATCAGAATTAATACTGTGATAAAAGGCAGCAGTTTCAACAAATCTAGGAATATGCAATTACTTTCTGAATAAGACTGGAATAACTAAGGAAGTAAAGTCAAGAATTGACGATTGGGACTGCTTCAAATCAAAAGGCTGCTCCACAGCTAAGGAAACAATTAACACAGTGAACAGACCACAGAATGAGAGTAAAGTTCTGCCAGTTACGCATGTGAAGGGGATTAATAATTAGAAAATGCATAAACAAGTAAAAAAATTAAACAAGAAACAAATGAATTGAACAGATGATTCTCCAAAGAAGTACAAAAGGCCAATAAATGTATGAAAATGTTCAAAATATTATCAGAGAAATGCAAATCAAAGAGAAAATGATATTCCATTTCACTCTGCCCAGAATGGCTACCATCAAGACAACAAACAAAATCTGCATACAGACTTAGAGTCAATACATCTACTGAAGGGTTTTCCCTTTTCTATTGACCTACCACTCTCCCAATCATGTCCTTCTTCACAAAATAGTTTCTCTTGATGACATGCCAAAAATACATAACATACAGTCTGGCCATGCTTGCTTCCAAGGATCACCATTGTGGCACTTCTAAGACAGATCTGTGGTTCCTTTGGCATTCTGTCATATATTCCAAAGTCATCTCTGCCATGATATCCAAAAACATCAATTCCTCTCTTATCTCCCTTGTTCAATGTCCAGCTTTCACAATCATACAATGTGACTGGAAATACTATGGCATGGGGCAGGTGCACCTTCGTCTTCAAGAGGACATCTTTACTTTTCAATACGTTAGGGAGATCTTTTGCCACAGAGTTTCCCAAAGCAATATGTATTCTGATTTCCTGATGGCTGCTTCCATGGCTGTTGATATTTGAACTAAGTAAAGCACCATCAGGGAAAACCTCAATCTTTTCTCCATTTATCATGAAATTGCAGACTGTCCCAATTATAAGGGTTTTTGTTTTGTTGA
>VMDO01037882.1:0-13964 GCA_007922755.1 Pedetes capensis
GATATCATGAAATTGAAATGAGATACAGGGCATCAAAGTGCTCTGAATAGGTAAAAGCACTCTACAAAAATAGGCAGTAACAAAGGAAAAATTTGATACTCCACAAAAGGCTTTTTTGCAAATGAAAGATTGCCTTTCGGGGAAGGAGTTATCACAAAGTGCTTTGACATAGCTAACTCACAAAAATAAAAATACAAGAGAGAAAGAAAGAAATCGCTAACTCACTCTATTGGCTTAAAGTGATTACGAAATTAAAAACATAATTTGTGCATGCCTTTTCAGGAGCCTGTCTCTGATGTATAGCACATTTGTCTGAGAGGGGTAAGCTCTATTAGTCCAACAAGAAAGAAAAATTGGAATCAGAAAAATTGGAGTCATAAAAATAAGAGCAAACATTTGTATGCTTGCCACATGTCCGATACTGTTCTCAGCCTTTATCTTATTTAACTTTATGAGGGTATGATACTGTTGTTGGTCCCTATTTCATAAAAGAGGATGGAGAAACTTGGCCACTTGCCCATGGTAGAGCCAGGATTTGCACCTGGATCCTTTGACTCTGGCACTTTGCTTCTAAGCATGACCCTTCTCTGCTTCCCTAGCCTCCTCTATAAACCAGGGTATCCCAGCCTCAGCACCCCATTTGAGGCTGAGTGATTCTTTGCCGTGAGGCTGGGCAACTCTTTGCTGTGAGGCTGGCCTATGCTCTATGGAGTGTTTAGCAGCATCCTGTGCTTTGCCCCTTGAGAACTACTGTTGTGAATGATCCCTCCATTCCATATTCCAGATCTTGGCTTCCTTTGGAAATAACTCAGGGCAGTTTCAGAGGGAAGACGTGTGCCTCAGGGCTTTACTACTTACAATTTGATAGGCTTGAAATGTAGCTCGTAACTGCTTATAGTTCCTCTTGGCCAAGACTTCATTGAAGGCGAGCTCGTCAGTGCCCCAGCGGCCTTCCCCTGCCTTGAAAGTCAAATGCAATGTGAAAAGGATTTTTTTGCAAGGAAACTTAATATACAGTGCTGTGACCAGGCTTCACCTACAGGGAATTATAAAATATGCACTGAATAGAAGTCAAGTGGATTGACTAAGACCTTTAAGCTTCTAACTCACAGTGTATGTCACAGATTTATTTATGTTATTTTAATCCTTCTGTGTTGCAAAATGGACCTGAGTTGGTTAACCCCAGAATATAAGAATGGGAATAAGTCTTTATATGTGATCTACAGGTTGTTGTTAGGTGCCATCGAGTCGGTATCTGATTCATAGCGACTCTCATAGGGTTTTCAATGGCTGACTGTTTCGGGATTGCCTTGGGAGTGGATTGCCAGGTCCTGCTCCCATTTTTGTGGTGCTGGGAATTGAACTCGGGACCTCAGAGACTGCAGCACAACGCTCTACCAGCTGAGCTAAATCCCAGCCCCTTAAAGTGCTATCAAGTCGGGTCCAATTCACAATGACTCTCATAGGGTTTTAGAATGCTGCTCTGCATCCTCTGAAGCCCTGAGTTCAATCCCCAGCACCGCAAAAAAATGGGAGAAGGACCTGGTAACCCACTCCCCAAAACAATCCCCAAACGGTCATTGAAAACCCTATGAGAGTGATCCACATAGACCTAAGGATATATTTATTTCTTAAAGGCCACACTTCCTAAGTAACGCTTACTTGTGTGAAATAAAGAAACGTTTGTTGAAAACAATGCTGATAAATTGAAAACAAAAGATTTCACGGAGACTGGTGCATCTCCATACTTACATCATACAGATCTTTGGCATCCTGACCAGCCAGATCCTTGTCCACGAAGTCTCCCTCATCCCGATCAGCCTAGGAAAATTGATACATTGTTATTAACTCGAGCTCCTGCTTGACCACAGAAAAGAAAAAAAGAGAAAGTCCTGGAATACCAGTGGTGACTTCAGAAGAGTGGCGGGGGAAGCTCAGCTCAGTGTGGCAGAGCAGCAAGGCCTGCTCTTTGCTGCCATCTTTGGGCAGGACTGGTAAACAGTGTAGCTTCTGTGACACTGTGTTTTTTTTCTTCTGTCTCCAGAAACCAGGGCCACTCACAAAGTCAGGTGACCTCAGAGCAGGCTGACAGCTACCTGTGGTATCTTCTAGAGTGAGTCCATTGGGAGGCAAAGATTCTTTCTTCCAAAATATCAAGTTTCAACCACTCAGGAGCCCAGGGTCAAAGAATTCTGAGAGTTAGTCATGGAAGGTCATGGAAGTCTGACCTAAGCCCTGGCTGGTGACAAAATTCTAAGATGACTCAGTGACCCACCCCCACTGTCATCCCCTTCCCTTGAGTGTAAGAGCAGTGAAGACGATAAGATGTAATGCCTGTGATTTGCTGTGTTCCATGGCATCGGAGACTTTTAGCAAATGTATTTCAGGTCCGTAATCGGTTGAATGAGCCTCCAGCTGTACCACTGTGGTGTCTGATCCTGTCAGATCTTGAAAATTAAGCAGGGTTGGCCCTGGTTAGTACTTGGATGGGAGACCGCCTGGGAACACCAGGTGCTGTAGGCTTGGGAGAAGGTCCTGGCAACCCACTCCCCCCAAAATAATCAGCCATTGAAAACCCTATGAATAGCAGAGAAGCACTGACAATAGTGTTTCACCTGTTGTACATAGAGTTGCTATGAGTTGGACACCGACTTGATGGTACCTAACAACAACAACAATCAGTTGAATGAATCCAAAAGGAGATTAACTTTTGTGATCCTGATCCGATCACATGAGAGCTCTTAAAGGTCAGAGATGGAAGAAGTCAGACAGATGAGCTGCTGCCGCCTGGGAAAACCCAAATAGCCACATTGTGTGCTGTCCATGGGGTCACACGGGCAGGGCTGCAGAGGGTCTCTGGGAGCTGATAGTGGTCTCTGGCTGACAGCTAGCAAGAAAGCAGGGGCACCAGGCATACAGTCACAAGGAACTGCATTCTCTCTGAGCCTTGAGTGAGGTGGCAGCCCTGGCTGACATCTGTCCCCATGTCAGCCCTGTGAGACCTGTGAGTGAAGGACTCATCTGATCCATACCTGGGCCCCTGGCCCATGAGCACTGAGAGATAACAGGCGTCTGTTGTTTAGAGCTGCTAAGTGTGTGGCAATTTGTTATGCAGCGGGAGAAAATGTACACGCCGTCCCTGCTGCAACTGAAGCTCACTCGCTTATGTTCTCTGCTGCCAGTGTCCAGGGGAAGGAGGAGGGGAATGGAACAAAGGAAAGGCCAGGAGCCAGCGAAGATGGGCGTGTCCAGAGAATGCAGAGGCTGCCTGTCCGGAGGTCCAGGGCTATGTCCTAATTCGGCCAATCCCCAAAGCCCTGCTCTGCTGGCCAAGTGAGTTCCCACAGGTCTAGACTTGGGCTGAATCCTGGAAGTAAGTGCAGAGTTGTGTGTAGAAAAGGGCCTGCTTGCACTTCTTGCTCCTGGACCGTGTCTTCCTGGCTGTGTGAACCCAGGCAAGTTATCCATCTCTTGAAGCCAGAGTGTCATCTTTGGCCAAATGAGGTGGTTCTGCTTTAATGAGTGAATTCATTAGCTAAAAGGGATTACAACCTGCAAATGACTGGACAGATCGTTAGGAGAAGAGAAATCTCATTTGAGTGATTTTCTAATCGCTGGGCTGATGGAGCAAGGGCTGCTGAGTGCCTGGTCACATTTTTAATAAAAGAAGGAAATGTTTGTCACCTTTGCCTTTTTGTCGGGGCACCATGCTGCTGAGGACTGTTTCCCAAGGTCACAAGGATTATTTCCTAAGTTCCTGAAGTAAGGGAGGCCTGTTTACTCTTACCTGTAGCAAGGACACCAGAATCTTTCTTAGGTTTCCACTTGTATCATCTTTGACATCCGATTCAAGGCTCCTGTTAAATACTGTTGAGGAAGAAGAAGGGAGAAGGAAAAGCAGACACTTCAGTTCGCAGAGGTGTCTTGAAAGGAATATATCTAAAGCCAGGACAAAAGGTCACTTACACTTTTGGTAGTCTTCTTTGATAGCATTGATTTCCTAGGAAGGTAATGACAGCAAATTAATATTTAGGATGGGGTCAATGAATAAGACACACAGAGAGAAGAGGCAGAAGGCTGTCTCCGGACACAAGATAGCTTTGACACTTCCTCTTAAGATAATCAGCCCTACTGGGCAGGGTGCAGGCCTGGGACAATAAGTGCCTGCATGTGAAGGGTCTCTCTCTGGGCAAGCATTTCAGACACACGATTAGCACATGTATACAGTCTCCTTGGAGAAGGACCTGGCAATCCACTCCCAAGGCAATCCCGAAACAGCCATTGAAAACCCTATGAGGGTCGTTATGAGTGAGATACCAACTCAATGGCACCTAACAACAACATACAGTCTCCTTATAAATGGAGTCAACCTAAAGATCTATCACTGGATGAATGAACAAAGAAAATGAAATACTATTCAGCCATAAAAAGAATGAAATCTTGTCATGTGTGGCAACATGGTTGAACCTAGAGGACATTGTCAGGTGAAATAAGCCAGGAATGGAAAAACTAGTACCACATGATGTCACTCATTTGTGGAACCTGAAAAAAGTTGGTTTCATAGAAGCTTAGAGTAGAATGAGGTTATCAGAGGCCAAGGAGAGTAGAGGGAAAATTGATCAATGGGTACTAAGTTACAGTTAGAGAGGAGGAAGTAGTTCTGGTATGCTATTGTACAGTGTTGTTGTTGTTGTTGTTGTTAGGTGCTGTCCAGTTGGTATCGACTCATAGCGACCCTACATACAACAGGGGAAACACTATTATCAGTGCTTCTCTGCTGTTCATAGAGTTTTCAATAGCAGATTGATTATTGGGAGCGGGTTGCCAGGTCCTTTTCCCAAGCCTGCAGTATCTGGTGTTCCCAGGTAGTCTCCCATCCAAGTACTAACCAGGCCCGACCGTGCTTAGCTTCCGAGATCTGACGGGTTCGGATGCCACAGGGCTATGGCTGCAGGCATTGTACAGTAGGATGACTAAATTTAATATAGTGGCTATTTTAAGATGGCTAGAAGTGAGGATTTTGAATCTTCTTATCACAAATAAATGTTTCAGGAGATAAATACACTAGTTATTCATATTTGATCACTACACACTGTGTGCATGTATCAAAATATCACACTGTAGCCCATACATTGGAACAATTACAACCTATCCATGAAACAGGTGAAAATATTACAGGTTAGAGAACATGGTTAGCCTTCTCCCCACCCAGCCTCACTCCCCCATCCCCAGCCACATGGCCAGGGTTAGGAGTTCAGTGTGTATCTTATCTTGCAAGTATTTTTCTTTGCTTTGTGTACATGTCCATGTGCTGCTGAAAATTCAGAGAATTGTTTTGGGTATGTGTCATGTGTTTAGAAAGTTGAACACAGTATTCATTGTTCTGTGACTTATTTTTTCACTCCATGTCTTGGAGATCCAGGGATGCTTGGATATAGATAGTCACCTATGGGTTTTTTTTTGTTTGTTTTTTTTGTTTTTTTTTACGGTACTGGGAGTTGAACCCAGGGCCTTGTGCTTGCATGCTCTACAAGTGCTGGACCACTGAGCTGCACCCTCATTTTTTAACTTTTTTTTTGAAACAGGGTCTCGCTAAACTACTCAGATTGCCTCTGGTCTTGAACTTGCGATCCTCCCGCCTCCACCTCCCAAGCAGCTGGGATTACAGGCATGTGCCACCATGCCCGGCACCTATGGTTTTTTAAAGGGATACAAAATATCCTGTCCTACCCTAAGCCACAGTTTATTTAGCCAGGCTCCTCCTGACTGTGCCTTAGGTGGCATCCAATTTTTCTCTGCTTCAAACATGTCTTCATTCAGGAAACTGGCTGTGGACAGGGCAGAGGCGCAAGTTTCTCTCCAGGGTGTGTCCTAGAGGGAGTCATTTTCCATTTCAATGTCTGGGGCCCAGTGGTCCACCTCAGAGCAGCCTCAGTTTGCACTTGAACCAGCCCTGTGCAAGAGCAGGCATTTCCCCAAGCAGGTGTAAATGCAAGGCAGAGGGCAGTGGTGGCAGGAGTGGGTGGTGGGACAACAGGTGAGGAGCCAGCTGTGGGCTCTGGAGCGGGGAGGCACCAGCCAGGTGGTGAAGGCTGCTGACTACGTGTGTCCTGCAGCTGCCTCCCTTTCTCCTCCTTCCAGCTTCCCACGAGTATCTGCCTGCATCAGCTCCTCTTTCTGTTTTTCTTCTCTCTCTCTCTCTCTTTTTTTTTTTTCTTGTGGTACTGGGGGTTGAACCCAGGGCCTCATGCTTACATGCTTTGCAAGTGCGGGACCATCGAGCTGCACCCTCAGCCTATTTTTTTTTTTTTTTTTTACCTTTTTTTTTTGAGACAGGGTCTCGCTAAGTTACACAGACTGCCTATGCTCTAGAACTTGCGATCCTCCTGCCTCTGCTTCCCAAGCCACTGGGATTACCAGCATGCGCCACCTCGCCTGGCTCTGGTTTTCTTCTCTGTGCTTTCAGATCTATTGGATTGAAAGAAAGGCTTTGCTTGTTGCTTGGACCTTAAAGGAGCCAGGCTAAGATTAGGAGAAGAAGAAGAAGAAGATTAACCTTTCCATAAGGGCAGGTGCCGGTTGCCCGTGTCTTTGGATGCCTCACGGCTGGGACCTCGGTGCATCTGGGTGTGAACGGGGAGATTGGGGTGACTGCTCCTGAGGTCTATGCTTGCCCTTTTTTGAGACTCTATCCCACTCCGAAAACCCGTCTTGAACTGGATGGGTTTTATTATCTCGCGGGAAAGAGTCCAGGGGTGTAGAGGAGAGGGGTTTGCAGTGGTACCTTGGACCTCTGCGGTGCTTCTTTGGGGAAATGATGGAGCCTGTGTCTGGGCCAAGCAGAGGGAATAGGTGGCCTGCTGCAGGGCTTCCCTGCACAGATTAGCATCAGAGCACTGTTTTGGGTTTTTCTTGCTGTCTGCTCCTTCCATTGCTGCTGTTTCTTACTGGGAAGCCTCAGACTTGGGGGCTTTTCTGGCATTTTCCTGACTTGGCCTCCCCACGCTATTGCGATGGGTAGTTGTGGAGAGAGAGAGGTTCCCACTGATGATTTGTGGATTCTGTTTACTCCTGATGAATTCCCTGGCTCTCCTGGCTTCTGGAACCAGAGACAAATGGGCTTTTGCTGCAGCCTTAACAAACGCTCTTGTCAGCTCCTGAAAGGGTGGCATACACCCAAGGGACGAGGGGGGCAGTCTGCTGATAGAAGGACACAGGCTTCTGCAGGCAGGTGCTGGCAACCACTGGGGGTGGGGAGGTTCGCTGGGATCCCCGGCACCACCCATTTTGCTGCCCCATCATAGGCTTTTTTTGTGCTCCAGGTAACCATGGATGAGGCAGCAGCGCAGACATGGTTGAGTTACATATGGCATTATTCATGCCAGAAGACCCATGGGATCAGGCTGGGGGAGGAAAGTAGAATCGTGCCTCTGGGTAGAAAACTGTATCAGTAGCCAGGTGTGGTAGAGTACACCTGTAATCCCAGAGGCTTGGGAGGCGGAGGCAGGAGGATCGCAAGTTCGAGACTGGGGGCAGTCTGCGTAATTTAGTGAGACCCTGTCTCAAAACAAAAGTAAAAAAAAAAGGGCTGGGGGTGCAGCTTGGTGGTCCAGCACTTGCAAAGCATGCAAGCGCGAGGCCCTGGGTTCAACCCCCAGTACTGCAAAAACAACAACAACAACAACAACAACAACAACAACAACAACAACAAAACTGTATCAATTAGCAAAACAAAACCTGGATGGACATGGCTGTTCTGGAAGGATCTATTCTGTCAAGCCAGGGATACAACACAAGGACGGACTTCTAGAAGACTAAAAGACATCCTTCCTGCATGGGACTCATAGATACATTTTTTGCCCAGACTCTTGCTCACCCCTGGACAGAAAGGCTGGGGGTAGCTTCCCTCTTGGGGGCTGAAGCCATCTCTGATGGGCGAGTAGACCCTCCCTCAGGAGCCTGGTCCGGGTTTCCCGTGGAACTGACCTTATTGCTTCTTGTGCACAGGACCTCGATGAGCACAGCCTCATCCGTGCCCAGGCCCTTCATGGCCTTCTGCAGCTGCCGGGCGGCGTACTCACTGGGGCGGTCCAAAAGGGCCAAGGCTGTCTTCTCGAAGTTTCCACTCAGTTCACTCTTGAGCACCTCCTCCAGGTCCTGTAGGGAGCACCGAGAGTGACTGGCAATGCTCAGGTGTCTTCCTGTGCTCCTATGGGGGCTCAGGAAGCAGCCCACCCAGCCTGGGCTCACAGGGAGTCATCCAGGGAAAAGCCACCTGCTCTGGAAGACGGTGGTCCCCCTGACTGCCCATCCATCTCTCCCCAGGGCTGTCAGATTCCCTGCTCAGGGCTGCAGAAAGATTCCCTGCTCAGGGCTGGAGACCCCAAGGATGAATCACAATAACAACAGCACTGGCAGAACATTTTAGGGTTCAGAGAGCTTTTCTCTGTGGATCCCCATGACAGCCTTGCAGAACTCGCTGATGTGTTGGCATTATCTGTGTTTACCGAACTGTGGCAGGTGAAGGGTTTCCCCTTAAACATCCAGCTAGAAAAGCCTGAAACATACGTCTGCTTATTCTAGAGGGCTCTGATAATGTGCCATCCAAATTGCATTGATTTTGAGGGTAGAAAGGGCCCCTCTTAATAACTATGGAGACAAGAGGAATAAACTAAACAGAGATTCTCTTGGTCAGACTAGGTGTGCAACCCCTTCAGTTTCTTGTTAAAGCCTAGAAAGGGCACGTGTGAGAAAGAACTGAGGCAGGTAGAAGCCTGTGAAATTCTCTCTGCACCCTGTTTTTGGCAAGTCCCTGTCTTCATCTTTTCTGGGAGCACCCTCTTATCATAAGCAAGCTCACTGCCTTGTCCTACCTGTCTACTCTGATGAGGTGCTTTAGTAGAGAAAGGGCCAGAAGGGGCATTCAGTCTAACTAGACTTGTCAATGCCCAACTTAAATGAAGGACCACATGAGCAACCTTCTAGGAGGGGTCAGAAGGGGGCCTGAAGACATCCCAGCATCTCAGGGACTCAAATTACAGCAGAGTGTGGGGCTCTTTGCTTAGCCACCAGACATGGTGGCCAAGGAGCTTTGTGATCCTGGAAAAGTTAATTTCACCAATGGTCAGTTTCTTCCTCCAGAAAATGGAGACAATAACAAGATTTATCTCACGGGATTGCTGGGAGAATTAAATGAGAGAATCCATGCACACACTGAGCACAGTGCCTGGCACATTTTAAGTGCTCAGTTAATGCTTATATGTATTCTGTAATAATGTTATGTTTACTATCCCATGCTGAAAGGGATTTTCTGAGAGGAGGCAAATCACCTATTTTTCAAATGAATCTCTGAGCTCTGGGCCTAGGAGAAAGATGTGGAAGATTTTTGTGTAAGGCCACCTTAAAATTGTTGTTTGTTGTTAGGTGCCGTCGAGTTGTGTCTGACTCATAGCGACCCTCATAGGGTTTTCAATGGCAGATTGTTTCAGGATTGCCTTGGAAGTGGGTTGCCATGTCCTTCTCCCATTTTTGCGATGCTGGGAATCGAACTCGGGACCTCAGAGACTGCAGAGCGGTGCTCTACCAACTGAGCTAAATCCCAGCCCCATCTTAAAATGGGGCTATGACATTATGGCTCTGTCCCATGGTGGCCACTGCATCTAACGCCACATCCTGTGAAGGCTGGCCTTTGCCTAGTACCCTGTGGTGTGGCTTCAGCTGAAAGTTGGAAATATTTTTCCAGGTCAGATAGGCATTCAGCAGAACTGCAGAGAAGAGAAATCCCAGCTGCCTGCTCTTATAAGCCCCAAGCCTGAAAACAAATCCTACTATGTTTATACGCTGTTGGGCCAGAGAAGCTGGCTCAAGACCCCTTGGCACTCATCCTGGCTCTCCTGCTGACTAGCTGTGTGACCTCAGCCTGGTTATTCTCATTGCAGCTCAGTTGACATGGGGACTTAGATTTGATTCTCTGACCTGAGCATCTCTTTGCTGGTCTCAGCTCTCTGAAGCCTAGCTGGGAAGCAGAAAGTCAGCAAGTGATTGGCAAAGGAAGGTATCACAAAGTTTTCTGCCCTTTTATTCTCAGCAGAAATCCAGGGGCCACATTTACTCTCATTTCTGAGTAATGTTAAGATGCCTGTGTCTGATTTTCTGTTGGAGGAATGGATGTAGACCTATAATTTGTGGAGGGGGCTGCTGGAGTTAGGCATGTGAACAAGGATGGAAATTATACTACATTCGATTCAACCAAGTGCAATCGAACTAGAAACTCACTTACTTTCATAAAAATTAACATCAAAAGGCCAGGTTGTGAGGAGAGAAGTAGAAAAGCTATGAAAGCATAGCCATCTGGCCATTATATAAGTAAAGAGCTCTGCTATGGCACTGAGTCCTCTGGGAATAGATGTTGGACTTGAAGTCAGAAGGGATGGATCTGAGTCTTATATATTTTTTCAAGCTACATATTTGATTTTACATGAGTTGTTTAAACATATCAATTTTATCTTTCTTCTCTCTTAGAAGAAATGCAACCAGAGTGCTCCTTGGAAGTAAGGATGGCTAGATTCTGTCTTACATATTTTGGACATGTAGTCAGGAAGGACCAATCCCTAGAGAAGGACATCATGTTTGGGAAAGTGGCAGGTCAACAACAACAACAACAACAACAACAAAAAGAAAACTCCACTAGATGGATCGACACAGTGTCTGTAACAATGGGCTTAAACATAAATAAGATCATGTGCCTAGTATAGAATCGGGGAGTGTTTCGATCTGCTATACATAGGATTGTCGCTATGAGTTGGACTCGACTCAACAGCACCTAACAACAACAACAACAATCTGTAAAATGTAAGCAATCATACCTACTATAGCTTCCCTTGATTCATATGTGCTGGCATCATGCTGTTTCATTCTCCCAGAAACCTGGGAAGGGAGGTAAGTGACCATCCTCGTTCTGCATATGAAGAGAACAAGGCCTACAGATATCGCCTGCCCAATGTCAAATAGGAAAGCACATCTTTCTCTGCCTCTATCCATTTATTTGTACAGTGACTGAAACTGTAAACGTTGTATAAATATGGATGAGAGTACAGCATAATGATCGATACTCACTCTGCATAAGGATAATTCTACTGACATTAAGAAAAGGTTAAACTGTGTTCATTATACATCAATAAAGACATAAGAAAGCCTAATGCATACTTGAGGATTTCTATGCATAACATCATCAACAGCAAAAAGAATGAAAAACAAGGAAATAAATGTAAAAAGAAGTGTTAATGCTTAAGGAAATGGAAGATTAAAAAAGATTTCTCTAACAATAGTTTATGAGGACTATATGACCATGGAAGACAGTTGAATAAGTGAAAAAATCATGTATAAAAACTCACCTGTGGAAACTGATTTTCAAATCACTGGCCCATCTATAACTTATTATGTGGAAATAGTCTAAATTGAGTGGAAAAACTGACTAAGGGCTTAGTAGGAAAAATGAAGTCAATTTAAAAATTAATGGGTTCAAAGGTGTTGATTTTCTAGGCTATTAAGATAACAAAGCAATTTCAGTTTTTCTGAGGTCAATTAAAAGTTGCAATGGTTATTCCAGTTTTTCCCCAGGGCTAGCTCAGTATAGCTCTGAGGATGTTCTGTGCTGCCTGGGGACTACAGAGGAAGCAGCATGGTCCAGGGCAAGGCTGGCACACCCTGCAATCACCTTGCCGTACTTTGCCTTGTACTTTTGCTTTATTTGTTGCCTCTCATCCGATGTTCTGCTTGATAAGATTTCAATGATGGCGGCCTCATCAGTTCCTAAAGCACAAGAGAGAGAAACAAAGCTACCATCAGTAAGAAACAAGATAGAGATTTATTTCAGTTAACTCTGGGGAAGCCTTGACTCCAGCTTGAAGGTGGCCAGAGGCTTCAGTGGAACCAAATGGACTCTGTAGCTTTAATGTCTCGGGTGGAAAACTATATTCTTGTCACTCACTCAGACAAACATCCATTGAGGATTCACCCCATGTGTAGCACAGTGCAAGACATTGTGGTGGAAAGAGGAATGCCCGTGACATTTTCAGTAGTTTTATTCCTAGAGAAATTAAAATGTGTCCACACAAAAATTGTGTGTGTGAATGTTCTCGCTCATATGAGGGAGCTGACTCAAAATTACAAGAAGGAAAAATCCTATTCAAAGGTCGGATCATAATAAAAGGGGGGGGGAGATAAGAATATGTCAATATAAATGGACTAGAAATCGCATGTAATTGTTCTAACAAGATAAAAACAAAGACCACTACAGGAAAAGATTCTATCTTAAACAGAGCTGGAACCCAAGGACATATAGAAAAATACTACTAAGTAAAAGATAGAGAAGACTTAGTTGGGAAACTTAGATGGGAAGGGTGGGGGGGGGAAGCATAGGGGAGGATAAGGGGGAACCTATATGAATAATGTTTATCAAAATGCATATATGGAAATGTCACAATGAAAAGCATGTCAAAATGAATCACATTAAGGTGTACATTAAAAATTTCTAAAAAAAAAAAACAAACTTGTGTGTGAATGTTCATAGCAGCATTATTCATAATGGCTTAAAGGTGGAAACAAATCAAAGTGCATCAATGGACAAAAGGAAACATATGATATAGTCATATAGTAGAATACTATTCAGCCCCAAAAAGGACCAGAGTACAGATAAATATGGATGAATCTTGAGAATACTATGCTAAGTAAAAGAAGCCCATCACAGAAGACCACATGCTGTATGATTCCATTCGTATGAAAGTTCAGAGTGGGGAATCTGCAGAGACAGAAAGTATGTTAGTGGCTGGGGATGCATAGGGTGGATTGGGGGATGTTGTCCACGGCGTACAGGGTTTCTTTTTGAGATAATGAAAATGTTTTGAACTTGACTGTGGTGGTGGTGGTTGCATGTATCTATAAATATCTTAAACACCATTGAATTATACACTTTAAATGGGTGAATTATATGGCAAGTAAATTCTATATCAATAAAAAACTTAAAAATTCAAAAAAGGGTATGGCCTATTCCCTGGCCTCTGGGTACTTACAACTGAAAGCATGAGATTAAGCCCCAAAGTGCCACAATATCAATCCCATCCATTAATGTGTTAATCTCAGGAGAGAAGTCCTAAATGGGACCATGGAAGATGGCTGCCCCTTTAAACTCCCATTGCAGCTTTGAATTGCACACTTCCTACAAAGCCTTTTCCCCTGATGCTCAAAGTAATATACATTAGAGCAACCTGATTTGTACCAAAAAATAATAATAATAAACAAGAAAGATTGGGAAGATGTCTTTGAACATGGAAACAGGATGAGAAAGATGGCAGAGGTGTGGCCAGTGTGGGAGTGAGAAAGACCAGCCATCAAACCTGAAATTAGATGAGAGAGAAGGCGACCTCAAAGTGAACAGCTGAACTTTAATAGTTCAGGAAATAATTATAATGATACCCCAAATACCAAAGGATGGTAATAACGCAAATGCACTAGATTATTCATGTGATACTGCTGACAATGTAAAACGATAGATCACTACAGAAAAAAGTGTGGACTTAAATCATGATTGGGATGCAAGGGTATACAGGAAAACATTCCCACAAAAAGACATGCAAGTAGAAGAGAGGTCATTGGTGGGGTGGTGGGAGGGGGGAGGGGTACAAGGGGGTAAGGGGAAGTTATCTGTGCAGTGTACAATGAAACACATATATGGAAATGTCACAATGAAATGCATGTCAGAATGAAACACATTAAGTTGTACATTAAAAAATTTCCAATAAAAAAGAAATAAAGTTACAAGACAAATTATAAAAAAATGGAAAACACAAAACTTGAAATTAGACTTCCTGAGACTGGATTCAAATCCAATCATGCATGACATTGGGCAATGTATTTGCCTTGGCAAGCCTCAGTTCCCCCACCTATAAGATGGTGTAATCCAATAC
>VMDO01037883.1:0-13961 GCA_007922755.1 Pedetes capensis
CAGTCAGCACCTGGTCTTGTTTTGACATTTTGTACAGAGCTTTTCCATCGTCTCTTTGCACATATGTAGTCAATTTGATTCCTGTATGTTCCGTCTGGTGAAGTCCATGTGTATAGTCTCTGTTTATGATGTTGAAAAAATGTATTTGCAATGAAAAGGTCATTGGTCTGACAAAATTCTATCATGCAATCTCCAGCTTCATTTCTGTCACCAAGACCATATTTTCCAACTACTGGGCCTTCTTCTTTGTTTCCAACCTTTGCGTTCCAGTCACCAGTGATTATCAGTATGTCTTGATTGCATGTTTGACCTATTTCAGATTGCAGAAGCTGATAGAAGTCTTCCCTTTCTTCATTTGTGGCCTTAGTGGTGGGTGCATAAATTTGAATAATAGTCATATTAACTGGCCTTCCCTGTAGGCGTATGGATATTATTCTATCACTGACAACATTGTATTTCATGACAGATCTTGAAATGTCTTTTATGATGATGAATGCAACCCCATTTCTCTTTAGTTTATCATTCCCAGCATAGTAGACCATATGACTGTCTGACTCAAAATGGCCTATGCCGGTCCATTTTAGCTCACTGATGCCTAGAATGTCAATGTTTATGCGATCCATTTCTTTTTTAACAATTTCTAATTTGCCTAGATTCATACTACATACATTCCATGTTCCAATTATTAATGGATGTTTACAGTTGTTCCTCCTCATTTTGAGTCGTGTCACATCATCACATTGAACACCCTGGGGTTTTACTCCATTTCCTTTATCATGGTAGACTCTACTTTGAGGAGGCAACTCTTCCCCAGCAGTCTTTTGAGTGCCTTCCAACCTGGGGGCCTCATTTTCCGGCACTATATCTGACAGTGTTTCTTTGCTATCCATAGGGTTTTCAATGGCTAGTTGTTTCGGGAGTGGCTCACCAGGTCCTACTCTCTAATGGTTCAGTATAGACATTCCAAAACAGCAGCTACTTTGCTTCATGACAATAACAATAGCTACATTAGATTAAGAATGTTATACCTGTACAAAGGAAATGACTCCCCTGACAGTCATTCTGACTTGCATATCCGTAATAGGCCTCCAAGAGGCTGGGTTTAGAGGTTAGTGGTAGAGTGCTAGCTTAGCATGTGTAAGCCCCTGAGTTTAATCACCAGCGCAAGAAAGAAAAGCAAGCAAGGAAGGAACAGAGGGGAAAAAGAGAGAGGAGGAGGATGGCGAATGGGGAAAAAGAAGGGGTCTTCGAAAAAGGCATAGGAAATTCATGCATTTATTTTACTTTACAACACTAAAATGTGCATGAAGAAATGAAAAGCACAACTAGCAGCCCACTCCCCAAAAAATCCACCATTGAAAACCCTATGAGTAGCAAAGAAGCACTGACAATAGTGCTGGGCATGGCACAGTGTCTGGGAGTGTTTCATTCTTTTGTATATAGAGTCGCTATGAGTTGGACCCAATTCGAGGGTACCTAACAACAAAAAGGTGAAAAATATTCTTCCATGTACAGCATTGCCAATTAAATAATTTCTGTTCCTTTTGGAAACAGAAAAACTGGTTCCTAAATATATAACTATTGCTCATCTAGAAAAGAACAGTCACCTGTAAACAGTAGCTGATGTCCAAGGTTTAACACCCTAAAAGTGAAATTGTCAAGATATTTCAGTGTTCAAATGCTGATTCATAAAACCAAATGTCCTTTATTTTACTCGGTTTGGCCCAAGCCTGCCTATCTGCCTGCCTGCCTTCCTTCTTTCCTTCCTTCCTTCCTTCTTTCTTTGGTTATAATTCTTCCTATGTCACTTCAGAGATACATTATCCTAACATTCCATATCAGAGCTATTGATACCTTCCCTAGAATTACGAATCATTTTACTCTGCTGCCCCCAAATGCTGTAAATATGTAGTTGTTCAGTTCACACCGGTTTAATATCAACTTAAATAAGCAGGAATAAGCAAAAGACCTAATATTGAAGTCTTTTAAGGTCCTTTACTAATTTTTTGATCTGTATGTTCAACCAGAGCTGTGAACATTTCTGACACAGTTCTGTAGACACACTCTAGAAAGAGTGTAAATGATGTTGCCAGGCAACTCATCTAACTCTAAAAAAATCTAAGCCTTAGTAATGAATCTGTCTCTGGCTCCTACACTAAAGGGTTTTAATGAAGCCCCATACGTGTTAACAGACCATTCACAAGAAGAGGTATTTTCGAAAGCAAGTGTTCAAAAAAAGAGTCTAACTCAGAAATCTGTATCTCTTCTAATTCAAGTTTAATGTTTCCAATATCATGAGTATTTTCTGTAACTATACAGAATTCCAATAGGCATTAGGTACAATTGGTCATATGCAAAAGATCCAGTACCAAACGAACATTCTTGCTCATCTTTGACATTCCTGTTTACACAAAACCACAACAAAATTTCCTCAATTATTTCAAATCACAAAAGGAATCCTGAAAACAATTTACCTATCAAGATTATATTAATTCCTTTGAAAATTATCTTTGAAATTGTTTTTAATACTTACTCTCATTATATCAATAATCAAAATAGGACATTCAGTAAAAGCTGTGTTCTTTAAGGAGAATATACAATTAGTTGCAGGAGTATGTTTTTTTGAGTAGTATACATGCAAAATACTGCTCTGCTGGATGGGCCTGATCCAATCCTCCCTCTTTCAAAGCAGACACTTCACATGCATGCTTACCAGGGCAGAATGCATCCACATCCAATTTCTGAGCTGAAGTGAGGGTTGGGGAGCCAAGCTCGGATTCTGGAATTCGTGGGCTCTCAACAAACTTTGCCTTCCTCAGAGGGGCTATGGACAAAGAGACAGAGAGGGGGTGGGGGAAGAAGGAGACAGAGAGGAAAACAGAAAGGGAGGGAGAGAGAAAAAGGAGAAAGAAGCAGAGAGAAAGGGAAAGGGAAAAGGAAAGAGAAACATAGAGGGGTCATGAGTAAGAGGAACAGCAGGCAACAGATGGAAGCACTTAAATGAACGACACACTCTGTCAGACTGAGATCAGGTTACCCTATATTTTGTGCCAGAAAAAAAAATTAACTGCACTCTTAATAGAGAAGATGAGTCTTATTAGGAAGTTACTGAAAATGGGCAAAGCTAACGCCTAATATGCAAAACTATGAGTATAAATTGTAATTGTCTATTACTTTTGACTATTTTCACTCTATGAAGCAAAGTGCTTTCTTAATTTGGTTTTCTGTGCATTAAATAAAAAATTAAGTAAATAAAGTACAGGACTGTTTTAAGGTTTTATTTATAATAACTATAACAAGTCTATAGCTATATGACCCTGGTGTCTAATCCCATCTGATCTCAGAAGCTAAGCAGGGTCAGGCACCACCTGGGAATATCAGGTACTGTAGGCTTGGGAGAAGGACTTGGCAGCCCACTCCTGAAACAATCAGCCATCAAAAACCCTATGAATAGCAGAGAAGCACTGACATAGTGCCAGGTATGGCACAGTGTCAGGTAATATTTTGTTCTGTTGTACATATGGTTGAAATGAGTTGGACCCACTTGACGGCACCAAACAACAACTATAAATAAAAGATTTTTCTTTATCCAGGAATAACTAATACTCAGTCATGATAAATAACAAAAGTGGGGTTAAATGTAAGCCACAAAGACCCAATCTACAGAGTTTAAGAAGGAAATCAATCAACTCACCCATTAGTATAAGAAGTCAAAACTGCTAGGGGACTAAAATATTAACTAGGCCATGCTAATTTGACACTGATGCTAAAGAGATGTGATTTAGTTGCAAATTTAGCCATGACACCCATGGGACATAATATTCCATGCCATGGAATTCACTCATAGTATAACGTATAACCTATAAATTTAAAGTTTTACTCCCTGAAAACCCTTATTTTAAGAAAATGACTTGAAAACTCCAGGTCTTAACTCTAGCACTTATTACTAGTGAGAAACTGGGCAAGTTATTTAGCTTTACTAATGCTCAGTTTTCTTACTGTCACAGAATTGTTATGTTGTTGTCGTTTGATGCCATCAAGTCCTGTCTGACTCATAATGACTCCCATAGGGTTTGCAATGGTTGGTTGTTTTGGGATTGCCTTGGGAGCAGAGTGCCACATCCTTGTCCCATTTTTGTGGTGCTGGGAATCGAACTCAGGACCTCAGAGACTACAGAGAGGTACCCTACCAACTGAGCTAAATCCCAGCCCAAATTGTTATGAGGTTTAACTAATAAACATGGAAAATATTTAGCACAGTGCTTAGACTAATGATATAGCTTATTTATACATCTATTAAGACATGGAACAGTGAGGGCTATGGCTATGGAAAAGTATGCAAGTGCTTTCAAGATATAGTACATAAAAGCAATATAACATGGTAGCATAGTAGTGAGGAGTTAGTGATAGAACTAAGGGTCTGGAATTTGAAACCATAAAACTTAAGTTAGATTGCCATCTCTTCTACTTGTCTTAGTGATAGGAATCTTTCTGTGCACAAATTTCCTCATCAATTATCTTGGGACAATAACAGTACCCATATCATGGATGCCCCCGCATGTCTGTCAGCTTGTCATGCTGTGGGGGTTTGTATGTTGTGGTGATGCTGAAAGCTACACCACTGGTATTCAGATACTAGCAGAGCCACACACAGTGGACAGGTTTCAGCTGAGCTTCCAGACTGAGATAGACTAGGGAGAAGGACCTGGCAGCCTACTCCCAAAGCAATTAGCCATTAAGAACTCTATGAATAGCAGAGAAGCACAGTCAAGCATTGTTGTTAGGTGCCGTCCAGTTGGTGTCAGACTCATAGCGACCCTATGTACAACAGACGAAACACTATTGTGCTTCTTTGCCATTGATACGTTTTTTAATGGCTGATTGTTTTGGAGGAGTGGGTTGCCAGGTCCTTCTCCCAAGCCACCTGGTGTCCCCAAGTGGTCTCCCATACAAGTACTAGCCAGGCCTGACCCTGCTTAGCTTCCAAGATCTGATGGGACCAGATGCCACAATGGTACGCCTGCAGGCACTGCCAAATTTAGTGCTGGAAAATGAGCCCCCAGGCTGGAAAGCATTCAAGAAAGGACGAGAGAAGAGTTATATCCTCAAAGTAGAGTTCATCTTTTTTTTTTTTCTCCAAAACTTTTTTTTTTAATTGGAAATCTTTAATGTACAGCTTAATGTGATTCATTCTGACATGCTTTTCATTGTGGCATTTCCATATATGCATTTTGATGTACATTACTCACATAGGTGTCCCCTTACCCTCTTGTATGCTTCCCCCCACCCTCCCCATCTAAGTCTTCTCTATCATTTACATATTTTTCTATATGTCCTTGGGTTCCAGTTCTGTTAAAGATAGAAACTTTTCCTGTAGTGAACTGTGTTTATATCTTGTCAGAATAATTGCATGCATTTTCTAGACCATTTATATTGACACCATTCTTAGCTTTTTTTTTTTTTTTTTTCATTTTATTTTGATCCGACCTCTGAATAGGATTTTTCCTTCTTATAATTTTGATTCAGCTCCCACATGAGTGAGAACATGTGGTATTTCTCTTTCTGAGCTTGGGTTCGTTCACTTAATTTTCTCTAATTCCATCCATTTTGCTACGAATGACCTTATTTCATTTTTGATTGCTGAGTAGTATTCCATTGTGTATATGTACCATAGATTTTTTATCCATTCTTCTGTTGAAGCGCACTTTGGTTGATTCCATACCCTTGCTATTATGGAAAGTACAGCATTGACCATGGAGATGCAGGTGTCTCGGTGGTATGATGACCCATCTTTCTTTGGGTAAATTCCCAGTAGTGTTATAGCTGGATCATACAGTAGATCTATTTTCAGTTTTTTAAGATATCTCCATATTGATTTCCACAGTGGTTGGATCAATTTATAGCTCCACCAACAATGTAAGAGTGTTCCTTTTTTGCCACAACCTTGCCAGCATTTGTTGTTATTTGTTTTATTGATCTTGGCCATTCTTACTGGTGTAAGGTGAAATCTCAGGGTTGTTTTAATTTGCATTTCCCTAATGGCTAGGGATACTGAGCATTTTTTCATGTGTTTCATGGCTTTATGGACCTCTTCATTTGAGAACTGTCTACTCAGTTCCTTTGCCCATTTGTGTATTGGGTTACTTGTTTTTGGGGGAGTTTTTTTCTTGAGTTCTTTATAAATTCTAGTAATTAGACCTTTATTTGATGTATAGGATGTGAAGATTTTTTCCCATTCCGTGGGGGTTTCCTTGACTCTGTTAATTGTTTCTTTTGTTGTGCAGAGCTTTTTAATTTCATGTAATCCCATTTATTTATTCTTGTTGCAATTTCTTGAGCAATTGGAGACCTATTAAGGAAATACTTTTCTATGCCTATATGATGGAGTGTATTGTCTATCTTGCCTTCTATAAGTTTTAAAGTTTCTGGTTTTATGTTGAGATCTTTTATCCATTTTGAGTTAACTCTCGTGTATATTGAGAGATGCGGGTCAGCTTTCATTTTTCTGCATGCAGATAACCATGTTTCCCAGCACCATTTGTTGAAAAGGCTGTCCTTTTTCCAGTTTACTTGCTTTGCTTCTTTGTCGAAAATCAGGTGGCTATAGGTGTGTTGAGGCATATCTGGGTCTTCTATTCTGTTCCAGTAGAGTCCATCTTAATGAAGGGAATGGAATAAAGCCTTGGGACCTCCTTTTGCCGATGTGACACAACTCAAAATGAGAAGATACACAATGACTACAACACAGGGCTCAAACATAAAAAGATCATTTGCATGGCACAGTGTTGGGTAGAGTTTCTTTTAGTTGAACACAGAGTCACTGAGTTGGATCCGACTCCAGAGCACCCAACAACATCATCAAAGATAAGTTGTGAAGATTACATTAAATCAAGTAAAATCCTAAAGCACAGAATATTACTGTTTTTGCTGTTGTCACTATCATCAGATTCAGCATGATTTGGAAGTCTGAATTTCTTGTGTGCGTTTTAGGGTCAGAAGTGGGAGTAACACAAATATGTCTAGGATGCCAGATGAGGATGAAAAGAACAAAGCTATCACCAAATATTGTTAATTGTGAAGGGTATAATATAGCAAATATATGTTATGCCTTAGAAAATAATAAAATATTCACATCAGAATGGTCTAGGTTAGAAAATGACAAATATGTGGGTACAGAAAGAAAGCTAAAACAGTACAGTTTAAACTGGGCATGTTGGCACAAACCTGTAATCCCAGCACTCAGAAGAGAGAGAGCTTGGAGTAAGACAAGATAGAAAGAGAAAATCCTGGGGGAAAGGAAGAAAGAGCCCCCATCCTGGGATCTGGTTTAAATCTTACCGGTCAGTAATCAGGGATTCTAACACAGCTACTAAGAAGACTGTTGTGAAAACTGCCTGCATAGAGACATTACTTCAAGAAATATTTTAAAGGAAAAGTGTTAAAATAGCTATACCTGATGTTAAAATGTATGTGACTTTTGAGTTTGAACTTGCTTTCCCATCTGTAATTCTGTGTTTCTTTGAGAATCTCACAAATGGGATCATGGGCCATGTCAGGACATGTCCTGGGAGCTCTCTTGTGATTTTTTTTCTAGACAGTGCACCTCCTGGACCACCTCGTAATCTCATTTTATAAAAGAGAAGTTCCTCCAATAGAAGGTATGCCAAAATATTTCTACTTTAAACTCTAAACAGTGGACTTTTTTGGATCTATTACCTATTTTGACCTATGCTTTTGTTCTAGTGGCTCTCCTCTAAAATAACATATTTTGTAAAGCTGCCTCCCTGTCTCAATTGCATACAGGAAAGTAACTTTTAATTGAATTGCTAGTTGTCTAGGTGGAACTTGTAAGCCCATGTTCACGGCTTGAACCTGTATTATGATTCTTCCTTACGTCTCTCTCTCTCTGTATATATCCCCTCGCTTCACTCTAAGAGAGCATACTATCTCTTACTGTTTATCTAATACACTTAAAACTCTGCTTTATTTCTGTTTCACCCCAGAATTCTTTTCAGTAACCAAAACAAAGACCCAACATCCCTGAGTAGAGGTCCCCAGAAGGGGAACTCCTCAGGGCAGGTGATAACACTGGGTGCAGCACTCCTAACTGCTGGTGACAAAGATTTTGAGAGAGGTTTGAGCTACACAGGGAAATTCCGTCTCAAAAACAAAAAACAAAAAGTCAGTATAGTTTAGATGACTAGTTCTCCAAACATGATGCATGGACTAGCAGCAAAGTATTATTTGGGAATTGTTGTTGTTGTTAGGTACCATCGAGTCGAGTCTGACTCATAGCGACCCTATGTACAGTAAGCAGATCAAAACACTCCCCGATTCTGTGCCAGGCACACAATCTTATGTTAAACCCATTGTTGCAGACACTGTGTCAATCCATCTGATGGCGGGTTTTCCTTTTTTTCATTGATCTGCCACTCTCCCAAACATCATGTCTTTCTCCAGGGATTGGTCCCTCCTGACTACAAGCCCAGAATACAGAAGACACAAGTCTAGCCATCCTTGCTTCCAAGGAGAATTCTGGTTGCACTTTCAGGACAGATATGTTGGTTCTTTTGGTGGTCCATGGTATATTCAATAATCCTCAAGCACCATAATTCAAAAGCATCAATTCTTTTCCTGTCTCCTTTGTTCATTGCCCAGCTTTCACAGCCATAGGATGCGACTGAAAATACCATGGCACGAGTTAGGCGCACCTTTGTCTTCAATGTGACATCTTTATTTTTCAATACTCTAAAGAGATCTTTTGCCACAGCTTTTCCCAAAGCATGCATCTTTTGATTTCTTGACTGCTGCTTCCACCGGTGTTGACTATAAAATCAAGTAAAGCAAAATCAAGGACAACCTCGATCTTTTCTCTATTTATTGTGAAATTGCATACTGACCCAGCTCTAAGGATTTTTGTTTTGTTGATGTTTAGTCACAATCCATACGGAAGGCTATGTTTGGGAATTAGACATGAAAATGACTGGGCCAGGTCAACGAATCAGAAATACTAGAGGGTAGGGACCCAGCAATCTGTGTTTAGCATAAAAGCCCTACAGGTGATTCTGATGTGCACTAAAGTTTGTGAGTACTGGATCAGAAAATCTACAAATACCACATGCACAGCTGCGCACTAAGAGGATTTTCTTTAAAAAAGAGCTATAATAAAATATAAATCAAGGTCTCATTCCTGAGAATATTAATATGTGTGGTAAAAGCTAGGATTTCTTCTCAATCATTCTTTTAGCAATATAACTCTTACTTTTTGTTTGTTTTTGTTTTTAAAGGGTCCTAAGTACATATCACTGAGGGTCGCTATGAGTCGGATACCGACTCGACAGCACCTAACAACAACAAGTACATATCACACAGGAATGATAGTGGTGATCGAAAATCCACCTGAGGTGGCTCCTCTGTAAAGTGGAATACACACCTAATGCAAATAAATAAAAAGGCATTAAAATAAGAATTTAAAATACCCACTGAGACATTTGTCTTTTATAAAGGTTTCAGAACGGAAGGGAATTTGTAGGAAGAAAGTGGCCCAAGCTTCAAACAGTCATGAAAGAATGGTATTGAGGATGACCAAAGCAGAGCAAAGATTAGGAAAATGAGAAATGAAGGATGGATATGGGTACACGTAGAACAATACAAAATACTAAAGAAAGAAAAAAATCTGAGATGTCCTAGATTTAATTATAAGAGCAAGTGGATACAGTGGGAAAGGGACAAGGGAAGTTAATTAGTTTACAGCTGCAGAAGAAACTAACAAAAGACTGTTTCACATTCCTGAATGTATGTTGAAACCTTGACTTGATTCCCATCAAGGCTGACTACCTGAGCCATCAAGCCCATTTACATACAAACTTTCCAGCTCTTAACCCCAGACCAATCCAGAAGCAATAATTACTTTTCCTTAAGGACTACTCTCCCATTTCAAAGCTTTCCCAGCTCCTCACTATCCCACCCTTCTTATTTGTAGCTAATGTAGGTTCAGTGTAAACTACTTATGCTTTTGTTCCTCAGATTTTCATTATAAAACTTCTCTTAGCTAGGAGACATTTTTCTAACTGCTATCTATCCTTGCTGCTAGTAGTTAAGGAAATTTGTTCCAAGACCTGGTTCTTTTCCTGGCTAGCATGTGTGGCTCAATAAACTCTTTTATTTCAGAGATGGTTCAGGTTCAAGAGCTTTAGTTTAACAGTACCTAGAAAGTATTTTCCACAAAGTTGTATTTGTGATATGATACAATATACTTAGTAGGCATGGTGGCTCACCCCTATAATCCCAGTGACACAGGAGGCAGAAACAGGAGCATTCATTACAGGTTTGAAGGCAGAGGCTGCCCGTGTAACTTAGTGAGACTCTGTCTCAAGATAAAAATCATAAAAAGGGGAGCTGGGGGTGCAGCTCAGTGGCAGAACACTTGCAAAGTAAGTACGGAGACCCTAGGTTCAACCCCTCAGTACAGGGGGATGGGAGGGACACATAACCCAGTATACTTCATAAGGTTAGTCGTAAAGATAAACTAATTGTCGAAAGGTGACAAAAGGATAAGAAGATGTTAGCTTAAATAAGAAAAAGAAACATAGGTCATCCAAACTAGAAAGGAAGAAGTAAAATTATTTATAGATGATATAATCTTATATGTAGAGTAACCTAGAGATTCCAAACGAATCCCCCCCCCCAAAAAAAACCCTGTGAGAACTAATAAATGAATTCAACAAAGCTGTAGGCTACAAAATTGAGTCAAAAAGATTTGTTGTATTTCTATACACTAACAATGCATAATCCAAGAAGGAAATTAAGGAAACAATTCAATTTAAAATAAAAAAAAAATTCTTAGGAAAAAACTTGATCAAAGAGGTGAAATATACTGATGACTACACTATATAGTATACAAAGAAAAAACTACAAAGTACATTGACAACTACAAAATGTTGCTGAAGGAAACTAAAGAAGGAATTAAATGGAAAAGCATCCCTTGAAAGACTTAGTATTGTTAGGATAGCAACATTAGTTCAAATGATCTACAGATTCAAAGCAACCCCTCTGAAAATCTCAATGACTTTTTTTTTCCCCAGAAACAGAAACACCCAACCTAAAATATCATATGGAATCTCAGCCAGGTGTGGTGGCACATGCCTGTAATCCCAGCGATTTGGGAGGCAAAGGCAGGAGGATCCCAAGTTTGAGACCAGACACAGTCTGCGTAACTTAGTGAGACCCTGTTTCAAAAAGTAAAAAAATGGGCTGAAGGCGCAGCTCAATGGACCAGCACTTGCAAATCATGCAGGCGCAAGGCCCTGGGTTCAATCTCCAGTACTGCCAAAAAAAAAAAGGAATCTCAAGGGATTCTGAATAATTAAAATGATCCTGAAAAAGAATAAAGTTGGAGTTCACATTTCCTAATTTCAAAACTTACTATAAGGCTGGGGTTTAGCTCTGTAGTACAGTTTATACCTAGCATGCACAAGACCTTGGGTCCAATCACCAGCAGATTCAACTTACTACAAAGTTTCAGTAATCAAAATAGTATAGTACTGGCATGAAGGTACAATATAGACTAATGGAATATAATGGAGGCCCAGAAATAAATACTATGGTCAAATAATTTTCAACAAGGGTATTAATACCATTTAATGAGAAAAGGACAGTCTTTTCAATAAATGGTTTTGAGAAAACTGGATATCTTTTTGCAAAACAGTGAAGTTGAACCTTTATCTTAACCATATAAAAATTAAATCTAAATGGAATGAATAACTACACATACAGCTAAAATTATAAAAGTCTTAAAAGAAGTGGCAAAAGATTTGAGCTATAGAATTGTCAAGGAAATAAAAAGAAACAGTGGAAAATATATCTGGAAAGGGGAAACTTTATTTTAAAAATTTTTAACAGGCTTTTCACGAGGAGAAACTTACAATATTCAAAACATCTATTTGGAAATAAACCTTTGGGTACCATAAATTTCCTGGAGTAGGGATAGGAAAGAAGGATAGAAGAAGAGATACTATTCTTAACCCAAAATCTGTTAGTTTTAAAATCTAGAAATAAATGGGAATGGCAAACCAGGTGTAGTAGTGCACCCTTGTAATCTCGGCACTAGGGAGACTGAGGCAGGAGAATTAGCATGCATTCAAGGACAGCATAGTCTATACAGTGAGTTCCAGGACAGCTTGTCTCAAAAAAAGATAGGGAAAGGAAAGGAAAGGCAAAGCAGCTTTCCAACCTTTGCAATGGGCTGATTAACTCTTACTCATGAATATACTTAAATGGTGCACAAACAATATCTGAAGGGGAATGACAAGGAGTTTTTCCTTTAATTATGCACTTTCCGCAAAACAGGGAGATTGAAAACTATAAAGTTTTTTTTTTAAGCTAGTTACTAATCATGCTAATTTACCTTCCTTTAAAGTTTCAAGAAGAGTTTTATGGTTTTAATAGTTGAAAAGTAACTGAAGAAAAATATGGTCACCTTATATCTTTAAAAAGTTGGAAAAAGAGAAAACTAAACCAAATGAAGAAAAAAAAAAGGAATTGAGATAAAAGCAGAAATCAACAAAGTAGCAAATAAAAATAATAGAAAACAACAATAAAACAAGAATTTAATTCTTCAAAAACATGAATGAAATAGAAAAACTTCAGAGCAACTGAGAAAAACGGCTAGCACAAATTACCAGTATCATGAATGAAAGAAGGGATATCACTATTGATACCACAAAAATGAAAAGGATTCTAAGTGAATATTATAAATGACTTTATGCCAAAAAAATTAGACAACTTAGATGAAATAGACCAAATTTTAGAAAGGCACAGATCATCAAAGTTGATAAATTAAGAAAGAGACAAACCTGAATAGATTTACAACAAGAAATTGAATTAGTTTAAACATCTACAGACAAAGAGAAGCCTAGTCCCAGCTGGCAACACTGATAAATTCCATCAAATAAGAATAGCTCCTTTACAAACTCTTTCAGAAAATTAAGGAAGAAGTTGGGACAGGTACAAATGACCTAGAGAAACAGGTCACTTCAGGTACATGTGCTAAGATTTTTTTTTTTTTATCAATGGTGTATAAGAAATGAGTACTTCTGGGGAAGGTAGGGCACATCTGTAATCCCACTGTCTCATGAGGTAGAGCGAGGAGAACACAAACTCAAGTTCAGTGGCAGCTTGTATTAACTTAAGACTATGTCTCAACATCCCCCACACGTTTGTCAGTTTGCCACACTGTGGGTGCTTGCGTGTTGCGATGAGGCTGAGAGCCCTGCCACTGTAACCTCGGATATGAGCAAGGTTACCCATGGTGGACAGGTTTTCAGCTGAGCTTCCAGACTAAGACAGACTAGGGAGTAGGACCTGGCAAGCCACTCCCAAAACAACTAGCCATTGAAAACCCTATGGATAGCAAAGAGACACTGTCAGATATAGTGCCGGAAAATGGGGCCCCCAGGTTGGAAGGCACTCAAAAGACTAAAGGGGAAGAGTTGCCTCCTCCAAGTGGAGTCTACCGTGATGATGGAAATGGAGTAAAGCCCCAGGGTGCTCAACTTGCTGATATGGCATATCTCAAAATGAGGAGAAACCACTGTAAACATCCATTATAATTGGAACATGGAATGTACGTAGTATGAATCTAGGCAAATTAGAAATTGTTAAAAGAGAAATGGATCGCATAAACATTGACATTCTAGGCATCAGTGAGCTAAAATGGACCGGCATAGGCCATTTTGAGTCAGTCAGTCATATGGTCTGTTACGCTGGGAATGATAAACTAAAGAGAAATGGGGTTGCATTCATCATCAAAAAAGACATTTCAAGATCTGTCATCAAATACAATGTTGTCAGTGATAGAATAATATCCATATGCCTACAGGGAAGGCCAGTTAATATGATTATTATTCAAATTTATGCACCCACCACTAGGCCACAAATGAAGAAAGGGAAGACTTCTATCA